>JAVXUP010002759.1:0-109362 GCA_033070095.1 Escallonia herrerae
AATATTGTGAGACTATTTTAAGCCCTCCATCTAGCAGTCAGCTCTGACTCTCCCCTCCCCCTCCCTGAAAATATTTTAACCCCTCCATCTAGCTGTCAGCCCTCCCTCCTTCCCCCTCCCCATCCCCCCTGTATGAGTTTGTTGTGTTTGGATGATAGAGAGTGCAACTGAGATGATGATGATGATGATGGGGAGCTGGGGCGTGAATAAGGTGTTGCAGATGTGTGACAAACTCACTGCCCTGGGAGAAGGGAAGGGGGAGGGGAGGGGGGGGGGGGGGTTGGGGGCGGGGTGGATTTGAAGAAGAAAGAGAAATGGGATTAAAAAAAAAAGATGTGATACTGGAGCACCAACTGATCCAGCAACTGTTTAATCGCCAGAACTTGTTTGAATGGCCCAATGGACTTTCTGAAATCTTGTTTGTTAAAAGGGTTTTCTGAAAAATGCTCAAAGAGATACTCCCTTCATCCCAAAAATATTGATCATGTTTCCTTTTGTGGCTGTCTAGAAAATGTTGCACTTTTCTAAATTTGGATTAAAAGTGTGATACTTTCCACTTTTACCCTTGTGCTCCCATATCAAAAGGTCAAATGTCGATTGCTTAATTTACTCCCTCCTTCTCAAACCTCTATTCAATATCCACAATCTGCTGCCTCCTTCGTACACGACGGCCACCACCTCCTTCAAACACCGTTGCGGCCGCCTCCTTCAACCACCATCACTGCCGTCTTCTTCAAAGCCATCACTAAGGCCTCCTTCAAACACCATTGCAGCCACCACCTTCAACCACCAATGCTGCCAATGAGGATGATAGTGATTTTAAAGGATTGTCACAAGATAGATTTTTGTTTTCTTTCTGAAGTTTTCGGACAGTTGTGTTCTTTTCTAATCACAGATCTGTATTAAATAATTTTTAGATTTTGATTTATTGACTAAATCTAGATTTGGTTCTACATTACATCATAAGCTCTTTTCTATATGTTTGAAAATGCAATATAGGGAGAGATAGAAGGTGTGGGGGGGGGGGGGAGAGAGACGCACTCTTCCGGTCAATTTGGTAGTATGAATATATGATATGCAATGGTAAAATGGAGAATGACCTACAATTGGACACCCATTCTTAAACTTCGATGCAATATTTGTGGGATGGAGGAAGTGGCATTCCAAAGGGCCTTTTCTGCGAAATAAACAGATCCTATGTAACCCTAAGGAGCTTAAAGCATTCTCTCATCAGTTTGCTAGTAAGAGTTGTTTGCTCCTAAAATGTTTGTGTATTAACGTCACTTGCTCATAATCTGAACAAAGATGTCGTCATGCATGCAACATTCAAATGTTAGTACATCATCGAGTACTCACCTGCCCTAATCTTAAGCGGCTTCCACCATCATTTCCCGTATCTTCAAAAACTTCCAAAACCTCTTCTTGTTCAATTTCTGCATCAGTGATAGTAAGGGCCTTTTGTAGTTTCCTTGAAGAAAACACCTCAACCTCAATCATATATGAGGCAGTCACAGGTCGATGGTCTGAAAGCCTAAGCTCAGTTCTCCTATAGCTCAGGAGCTTCATTCCCTTCCCAAATGAAAGTATGCGGTCACACCTGGAAGAGAAAATCCAAGTTTAAGTAAAATCAACTGATATAAAAGGATATACGGGGACTGAATTACATTTAATCACCATCAACCATATAAAAGATCAAAAGGGTCGGAAGATCTAGAACAAAGTAGGTTGAAGACAAATCTTGACTGGTTATGATAATGTACTACATGCTGGCCAACCATGGTAGAAGTTCTCATTTATAGATCTAGTTTAAGCCCCTTAGGGGTAGTTATGTATTTGCTGGCCACATAAATATGTACAATTAGTGTTTCCAGCCCCCATGTGGATCAACTGGCCTTCCTTTTGAGTGTCAAGCATGCCCGTTTACATCTTATTACATAAGTATCTAAGGAACAATGAAGCACGGTGTAAATACGAGTGTGAGAGGAACCTTTCGTACTATATGATGCCATCTGTTTACACTAGTCAGCACTACGAAAAGGGTCAGCTTTTCTCTGGTCCAATACTACATTTTCTAAAATACTTATGCAATTTGATCTTGAAATTGTGAATATATTTGTTAACTTACTGGAAACTTTAAGCTGCAAAGCAGCAACACGCAGGTATGCATTGACTATGAAAAGCGGAAGAAACCTAGCTACAAGGAACATTGCAACTGTCCCACTATGCACATAGGCTTTGAGACAAAATGAACATAAAGCACCACAAGACTTGCACCTAGAATTGCTGATTAGAATCATGCCACGTTGTTGAAAAGATGGAATGTACTTGGAGACCAAATGAGGAACTTGAAGAGCTCGGTAGATGCCAGAGAAGAACGGAAGTTAGCAAATAAAAACACATCCACATGATAAGAATGTTGAGCACCAAGGAGAAAATCTCAGAAAAATCCCGAGCACACATGATGACTTAGAACAAGTTGCAATTAATTATTTGGAGCATCTGGGTCTCTCCAAGAAACTGGTCAGGAAACCAGCGTTCACTGTTGGGGACATACTTTTGCTCTGCAAGGAGGTAACAGGTGTGTGCATAATCAAAATGACTGTTATCAAAGAGCTCCAAACCGCACTTAAACTGTTACGACCATTCATAGCTTCGTGGAATGCCAAAAGAGACCTTTTAAGCCGCTTTAGGGAAACTTTTCTGGTTTAAGCAAGAAAACTTTCCTTAGTCGACAGTTTTTTGGTCTAGGGTGAATTTCGGTATTTTCTTTTGTTTCGTAGGAGTCTAGAGTATCCAGTTACTACTTATTTGATTTCCATTAGATTAAAGCTTTCTTTTGGTTTTGGTTTCTAATTTCATGTTCTCGAAGGATTGAGGTATCTTTTCCTATCTAAAGGGTTGTACCTTTCTGAGCAGAAACATCTAATGATCAGTTAAATTGTGTTCATATAGAATTCTTCTTTTTGACTGGTGAATTCCAGATTCCCTTGTGAATTCGGGGAGCCCTTGGTGGATTCCAATATTTAGCTTTTCCTTCATAGATTCGAAGATCAACGGCGCTAGAACTACATCTAGCCCAGAATAACTTCTGTTCCAAATCACACGCACGCACACATACACGATATGACTTGTTCATACGAGACAAGGAAATAAAAGGTAGCTCGTAGATGGTACTGGAAAAGCAATTTGCCATATAGTTCAAGACGAGCAATAAGGTATGACTATCACTAGAGCAATTATCCAAAACAAAAGCAAAACCCAAACAGAATGCATCTATGACAATGAAGCAACCAAGAAATAAATGCTGACCTAATCTGATTAAACAAATAAAATAAGCAAAAGTATGCATACCATGCTGGAGTACGCCTCCCAATCTTTGGATCCTCTCCATAATACTTCTCCGAATTTAACTCATACTTATATGTTGGAGGAAAGGTTAAAGTACCCTCGGACCATCCGTCAAACGCCCGACCTTTTCTAAGTTCTCGTATAAGCTGCCAGAAAGGTAGATGTACTGGATTAAACAAGAAGAAATTGCATTCAATATCCTTCACAGATATGCCGTTTAATAAAAAAGACGCAGCAAATGTACCAAATGGCTCAACGATCTCTGTCTTTCCAAGATCTAGTGATAGTTAATCACTTTACCTACACCAACTAATATACTTAAAGAAAGCATCTCCATGCTCTGTACTCTGTAGTGATGCATTACAAGATGAATCTAAATGACCCAATAAGGCCTATGGGGTGCCGGGTGGATCCGTGTCTTATAGCAGCAAAATCCCATGTGCAGACGAACTATACATATCTATATGGATTTGGAATTGCTGAAGAGTTGACCTCACAAAAGCCTACCAAATTTACAAAAAGGTTTAAAGGAAAGAACTTGGCAGTTCAAATATACAAAGAAAAGAAGAACATTTGCTTACTCAGTTGAACCATAAAAAAAGATTATGCTAACCTACCTGATCGCTCTCAACCAAACTAGACCAATCCCTTTTGGAGATCAGCTCTCGAGTTTTATCATATGAAGAATTGATGCGATAATTTAGATCACCTAGCCAAATTATTTTCCTGCAAAGTAATATACAATTGGTAAATTTAATGGCAAGAAAATTAGAATCAGACTTGGTAAGTGACAGAGATTACAAAACACACTTATACAGATCTACTCCTCTTACATAATCGGATTACATTTTTTCCTATATTACATGGTTCGATCCAAGAATAGAGTTAAACAACCGTGCTTCACCTGCACCATCATGGGGATCCACCAAAACTTGGGCACTCCAAGTCTATGTTGCATGAACTCTTCAAAAATGCGTGAAGTACCCGTGTTGGACAGTCGACACTCAGACATAGGTATGGGATATGTCTCCAACACATCTCATAGGCTATGCTACTAAGAACACTATCTTCTAATGTTTCTTTTAATTATTTGCTTCTTTAAGATGAGATTAGCATTCAATTAAAACAATGTGCGTCACATAAAATACCATTTTACCTTAAGAAAAATACAAAAGAACAGTAGATACAAATATTTTCCATGTCCCCACGTCTTAAGTTTTGAAAATTAGACGAATCCGATGATTGGACACATATCCGACCTGGCCACTCGTGTCGAGTCTATGTAACATAGCTGCTAGTTAACTACTTAACTCAACTCATCTCAACGAAGCTTACTCCCATCGGCAACAGGAATCCTTCTTGGCCACTCAAAGTCATGTTTTATGTTGTACGCCTAATTTAGCATTCCAACTTAAGTGGCAGAAAATTGCGTACATATAATTGGAGTACAGAACTAGATAGCTCTTCTAGGTTTTCCAACCAGATCAAATTGCTGTAGGTGGGATAGGGGTCGAGTTGTGTGTAAAGGTAAAGGAATTTCAGATTTGTTCAGAAAAGAAATTAACTGTGGGCAACTTAACAAATCATTGCGAGGAAGAAAATAGATGCTAAAGGGTCATTGGATCGAAGTCAAATCTTATACTTGCCAAAGGTCATTAGTGGTCTAGTTTCGCAGGCACCAACTACAAAGGGGAGGATTGAGCGATTTATACACGCACTCACCAAAGAAAGCCAATCTGTACGCCTGCATATGGTTAAGATGCAAGGATTTCCTTACTTACTGAATCAGAACTACAAATCATGATTAAGCCTCAGGTTCTCAAAGAATTCGCTACTATTGCTATACCAGATAACTACCTAACATAAGAAACTGCACCAAATTGTAGTCTGCATATCTGTAATAAACTATTTAATCTGTCCCTTATCCTCAAAGATGAAAATCTTAATATGACAGGAGAAAAGGGATATATGTCAATAAATCCAAGACAAAAGATCAATTAGGAGCTCCCTCTAGATGCCATACTTTAAATTAATGTGTTAGATGCACCATACTCACTCATGGTCGTGGATGCTTTTAGGTAGACCGATGCCTGAAGGTGATAAGAAACGAGTCCTCCTATGTATCTCGTGCACATCGGCATTTCTTTTTATTGCGTCCGCCTCCTTTTCTCCTGATGTTAGGTGAGTGCATATAAAGCAAAAGAGTGTCTGATATATAGACATACTGACTGATATAGATCCCTGGAAGATAAAAGAATCGTCACGATACTTGTAGAGTGATAACGCATAACTTCTTAAGCCAAATAAAATATACTGCATTACTATCTACAAATAAAAGGTCAGCCATGTAACCCCCAAAGTCATAACTCAGGACCCAGAATAAGGGTTATTCACCAATGGCAATAAGAAAGGCTTTTCTGGTACAACTATATAACCTCCACCATTATAAGCACAGAAAGCGAAAGAAATAGAGAAGTTGCATTATATGCAAGTGCGTGCCTACTAAAGTCCTGTGCGCTCCGACAAATGATAGCATCTCCAGTTCTTCCCATCCCACATATCTTTATAAAGACATTTAAAAAGGCAGACAGCAAATTAGAAAAAGCGCAACAATTAAGACCATCAGAAGTCATAAACAACTAAAGCGATTTATTAAATGTCATGCCCTAGCACACAGCCATACAACACTAAGGCCCATCTTAAGAGATAGCTTGTAACATATCCGCAACAAAAACAAAGAGATAAGGCATAAGTACTACTTGAGTGGCATATTTGAATGAGAAAGTTTTAACTAGTTGCTTTCATCAATTTACTTTCAAAGAGAACGTGAGGTCATGTGCAGAATGATCCTCCCACCATGAGAGGGTTAGATATGAATAGCTGCTCTCTGGTTTTTTCTTGTACAGGCTCTTTTTGCTCTTAGTAACCGTATTGTTCTGAATGCTTGCCCTTGGTAAATCATGCTAGCAAATGGTAAATTACAATCAGTCAAAACAGGTCTAGCGCTATTTTTCAGTTGTCACCCCATCGGGGATCCTAAGTCTCGAGGGGAGTTGGGGGCACCGGAGCAATCGGCAATTGTAGTTGTTTACAAGCCTATTGAATCACACATGTCAATAGAGGAAGGAACTACCTAAGTGGATCCATTTGATGATTGAATTCTCTTTTTCTCCTTGTTGATTTCCTTTTCAAAACATGTGCGCTTGTTCTGCTGATGTTAAGTAATAAATCATGGAAAAGTACTCAGTTCACAACAATAAACGATTGAATTGCCATCAATAATTTCATAAACATTTTATACGTAGGAAGGCATATCATGGAAGGATGACATGAAGCAAAAAATCACTTAGAGGTTTTCAGCAAGGCAACAAGCTACAAACCTTGTTACCTATGAAGCCCATCACACCAACACCAACTGTGGACACACTTAAATTCTGGATATGCTTTCGCAAACTTCTACGAACCCACACAGTCACTAAAATTCCAACCATTTGCTTGCTCACCATTCGCACATAGGGGGATCTTCTTTTCCGGTACAAGACGGATTCAAGGTCAAGTTCTGAGAGTAAAACTGCCTCTGGCTGCCCTCTAATGTCACCATTCATATTTGACTTGAAAGAATTATATGTTCTGAAGGATTTTGAATTTTTGAATGACTTCGTAGGTCTAAACGGATTAGGTCTATCTAGAACAAATTGAGCAAGCAGATCCAAAGGTGGCTCAGGCCAGCTTAAACCAATCCGTTCTGTTCCACTAAGTGTTTTTGTTAGTTTTCTACTTTTTGCGGATGTTGCTGCCTCTGTATTTCCTGCGCAATCCTCTGCCTGTAAACAATGCAATCTGTCCAGCCTCTTTGGTGATGAAATGGCAGAACCACCATTATCACTAGCGGCTAAAGCTTCAGCATCTAGAAACGCAACATTACCCGTAATTGGTCCATCCTTGACTTCGTTGAAACCATCAGACTCTTCATTCACTGGATAGATTTCCTCCTCGTCCTCACTATCAGTTTCAAGTGAAATCTCTTCTTCTATATCTGGGATATCATCAGATGGCTTAAATCTTGACGGAGAAGGGGGATCACTGTAGCATTTAAACTTGGTCTTTGCAGGTTGAATTTTATTGAGAGTTTCACGAATGATATTTTCCCATTTTGGAACTGGGCGGTTATCTTCAGCAACAAAAATGTTTCCAGCATTCAACGGTATGATTTCCTGCAAACTGTAAGCATGTGCAGTAATCACAAAATGATGCTTTTCATGGAAATAACACAAGCAAAATGTGTTTGAATGAGGATCTAAAAGTTTAGGATGAAAAGCACTTTATGGTAAACACTCCTAATCACAACAAAAATAACAACAGAGGAAAAGGGAAAAAGTCAACGAAGAGGAAGAAGACGTACCCAATCACATATATGTCTGCAGGCTTGCTAATATCTAGCCAATCTTCGATATCTAGGTCATCTGGTGGAAGTTTTCCTCCAACATTCCATGTGCCAACAGATACTCTAGAAACATGAACGACAGGAACAAAAAGGGAATGCATGATGACAGAAACCTGATGAAAGGTCATGCTTAACTATTTAAAGAGAGTTACAATGAACATATGCAAGAGGGTGGCCCATACCTAAGCTCCTTTGTATTTATATACTGTGCCCTAAATGTCTCTGAGTTTCTCCTTCTTGACCTCGGAAGAGCTTCTGAGATCAAAAGAAGAAATGCGAACATTGTTAATCAAATTAATTCTCTCTCATGCAAAAAACAATTGTACTAACAAAAGTCCTCAAAAAAGCATGCTAGAAATAGAAACAAGATTCATTTTCGACATAACACCATGCACGAGATTGTAAACAAATGGAAATACTACATTAAAAATAAGGGTACTTTTCTTTCCTAGCTACTCAACATGGGCCACTATGCAACTTGCTTTCTGATGAAAAAATTCTCTTGTAAGTTACATTCGTCTGAACATACAAACTCACAAAAAATTGGCTTTCTGAGCATAGATCACGAAGAAAAGTACATAACTTCTTAGCAACACTTGCAAAAGTTGAGAAGGTCCACGATCATAAGACCAATCTCCTGTATGTCTAACTTTACATAATTTCAATCAATCAATCTGAACACTACTCATTTCTCTAGACAATCATAAAAACAGTAGCTATCCCGCACAGTTGAATATTTCCTCTATCGATAACAAAAGAAAAGAGAAGGCGCACCTAGTGTATGCTCATAACCTAACTTCTTATACATCCTTACCATATGTTTTGTTCTAGTGGTCTATATCCAAGATATTGACATCACCCAGCTGTCTGAAAGTTGAACACATCTTCAGTTAAAGAAACCACAAAGTGTAACTTATGCTCTCACATACCTAACTTGTACAATTCTTCACAATATCAGATTCTTATTTGACGTTCTATTTCCAAGAAGCTAAGGACGCCTAGCTGTCAAAGCAGCAGCCAATTTCAGAGTTCCAAAAAGTGCATACTACAAAATTTCATTAAAAAGCAAATGAATCTCAAAGTTTAAAAATTGATAATTAATCCCTCCTTTCCAGTCGATTTCTCCCTTAGACTTCTTGCGAAATCCTAGGATAGATTTTAATAAAAGTAAACACCGAACTCAACTCAAATATTAAACCACTATGGTTGAGCAAATTAATTTAAAGTCAATGTTTACACGTACTAAATTTACGGTGAAGAGCATCTAAATGTAAGTAGTAGCATCTAACAGCTCATACTACCATTCGCATCAACGAAAACTTCATCACCTTTATTGTCCTTGAACCGCGACGGCCAATCACAATGTTCTGCAACACAAAACAAAAGATAAAAAAATCGAAAAACAGTATAAAATGACAGGAAACGAAACTACTGACTATTTTAAAAGCTTGCAGAGAGAGTTGAGTTGACTTGAGTTCTGACCTTCGTTGTCGAGATCGGTGTCGCTGCCGTCATCGTCGGAGTCGGCGCTGAAATCGGAGTCATTGGCGCTGCTGAAGTGGAGCCACTTGCGCACGGCCAGCGTCGGCCAGAAGAGCTGCAGGCACGCGCAACCGAAACAACATATTTCAGCCCAACTCCTCTGCAATTCCTCATTTCAGGCCCAAACGACAAGAAAAAAGGTCGAGAGAGAGAGAGAGAGAGAGAGCAGCGACGTACCTCACGGCGAGTTGCTGAGCGGTGGTGCTGGCGGGGCAGCATCTCGTCTGCTATGGAAATGATGAGAACACATTAACCGGGAAAAATGGCGGTGGTTGGCGCGCGTAAGTGGAGGAGGAGTAAACTAACGACCGGCCTCTTGGTTGGTTGCAGGATTCCGAGAGGCGGATGTGGGTTGGTGACACACATCGTGGATTTGACTTTTTTTAACTAATACACTTTTATCATTAAAGATAAAGATGATTTTCTTTTCAGGGTTACTTTAGTACAATCATAATAATATACGTGTGTGTGTGTGTGTGTTGGGTTTTTTTATTTGGACTCCGCCTTGACTACTAATGATCTTTAATCGCATTTCATTTGTTAAATCTATATTTTTTTTACTGTTATCCTAATTATCACAAGATACTTGTAATTTATTGTAATGCGATAGTTAAATATTACAAAATATAATTAGTGACATTTTTAATAAAACTTTCCTCGACAATTCTTAATAGCAATATCACTAAATAAAAGCACTAAAAATCATTTAACGACTATGAACTATTGTCATACCGGTTGTAGCTATTTTCCTAAAAACCCTAATAGCAGCCAGTTTTTTGCTTTATTTACTTATCATCCATAATTCTTCTCATGTTTAATGGAATTAGTGAAACTCAAGCGATACAAAAGTGAAGTGAGATTCCTGTTACATTTCTGTTAACACTTCTAAGTACCAACATTACTAAATAAAATCACGAAAAATAACAACCTCGTAACAGCAAAAAAAAATTATTTCTTTACTAACCATGCACGATGTTTCTCATGTTTAATGGTAAAACTAAACTGATCAAGTGATAGTCAGTAAAATGAGAATATTAGTATCCTACTTTGTAGATCGTTCCATCATAATAAACTACAAATCTAAAACGCCTAGATTTGAACAGATCTAGCAAGCTGTTACAAGACACTTTTAGCTAGGACTAGGATATATATACAGCATATAAAAAATGCCAAGTCAGTTGCTTTCCCAATCGAGTGCAACTGGAGGGATACATACGAAGCCAAAGCAAGGGACAGGTGGAGTTACGTGGGCCAGGTATGGAGGGCAACTTCACATACATGTGGGCTGTGGTTGCAATTGTAGCCGAGTGTGATGTATTTGCCATATGAAGTTTCTAGGGCTCATCCCTATTATTTCCACTTTTATGGTCAGTTCCAACCTTGTATATGGTAACAAACAAATCGTGGCATCCGTTATTTCATTGTCATGGTCTCATTGGGCAGTTATTGCGATGTTTACTCTTAGCTTAGACCCTTTTGGCCTGAAAAATTAGGAACATTCGTTCATGAATGCGATCGAGAGAACAAAAACTGGAGGCTTTTTGTAGGTGGGATGGCACCAAAATGATGAGATTTCTTTCGTTCAGTTCCTTTTGTAAGAACGAAAAAAAATGAATTTATATTTTGAGAGTCGTACTTATGACAGTAACAAACATGTTTATTACGCGTGCCGCAACAACTATAGGCACGAATGGCACAACTTAAGTTCATATTCCAAGGCTCAATTCGGCAAGAAAGCATGAAGACTTCCAATTGTGGCCTACGGATACAGTTGCTTCTATGGGACCTGGTCATCGAAGACTCCGTGTAAATGCTTTGATAGTTTCATTTCTCTTTTTATAAACAAATAACCACCGCCCACCATTTCTATCACGGCTCCCAAAAAAAAATTTGCTTTGATAACTTTGATGATGTGCAATCAATTGCTAAAATGAAATAATAATAATTCATTCTTCCTTTATTATTCAAAAATTCCTCGTTACGATATATCTCGCTCCTCCGTTGCACTCAAGATTTCTCTGTAGCTACAGTCACTTAACTCTGAGTTTGCACTTCGAGCGATAATTTCATAAATTTTTTCTCCAATTTCTTTCGAACTTCTAAGATTAAACTTTATTACACATAAAAAAATATTAAATGAGCTAAGATAGTAATTTTTGCTTAATAAGTATCGTTTTGCAAGTTCTAGAATAATAATAATTAGCAAAATTAAACTTCATACTTGATAAATATATCCTAAAACAAATTTTATAAAAGCTTAAATTCAATGGAAAGAAGGAGTGGTTTCTTTCTTTCTTTCTTTCTTTCTTTAGTTGCCTGTTGAAAAAGATCAAGGAATTTGTTAGAGGTCTAGTAACAAAAAGTAGTCATCAAATATATTTTGTCGCTATTGATAATAATCAGAGCGATCTCTTCTACATGCTGTACGACAAATGATTGATCGTGATCTTTGAAAAAGGCTTGCTGACGGCGGCGTAATGTTTGTATGATGTTAACACCTATATATAGCGACGACCATTTTCAAATTCAAGCTGTGAAGCTTTCATTGGCAGCTCTCAGAGAGCAATCAGATGCGGTTTAGGCCTGTGGGGACATGGAAAACTCCCTCTCCAATGCTAAAGACTAATTTTAACGCCACGTTTTTCTTTTCTTTTTTTTTTTTACATTATTATTCAGAAGAAACACAATAAGCAGACCAAGTTCAAAGTCCTCACAATCACAATTTTCTACTATTGCTGAGAAATTCATCAACTAAAGAATGAAAACCATAACTTCAGAACGAGGATTCTCTATGTACAACACTGCTACTCTTAAGTAGAGCGGTTAACGTACAAAATGTTCAATTTGAGTCGTCTTAGTGGACAGCCTGATCATCTATTTTTCCATCGGCAGTGGTGGACCGGCCCTCATATATGTGTGTGTCTGTGTGTGTAAAGATAGAAGAATCCATGAAAAGTTGAGTATCCAAAAAGTGGAGATAAGAGAAACATTTTCCTTAGTTGAAGAAGAGCTTCATAGGTGAAAAGTTGAGTATCCAAAAAGTGTAGAGGATGTCATTTCATTGGATTTTATAACAATGGGGAGCTCTATTGACATTACTTTCTTATTCTTGGCACCCCTTTATGCATACCTTAATCCGGGAAAGAACGAAAATAATAGAGAAAAAGGCACATACCCGAATACCAGATTTGTATTAAAAAGTGCGCAAGTCTTGTGTGTTGTCCTTCAATCAAAAGGGAAGCAGAGATTGTGGTCTCCTCCCAGTCCCAACCATGGATTTGCAGAAATGGATCTAAAAAGAGAGCTTGAGCTTGAAGCAGAGCTTGGCCAAATCAGAGAGAACTAGCTAAAGCTATGAACCATTAATTGAACTACCGCAAGCAAAGCAAAGATCCAAGAAGTATGAAATGTTTATGGCTGTACGTACCTTGTTAGCTTATCCCCTTGCTTCCCTTTACGAATCACGCTTCTCGCTCAGCAAAGGCCCTGCCGGAAAAGGTCGACAGTCTTTCTTTTTTCTATATATAAATAATATCTACAAAAGTGATGAGATACAAGGTTGAAGAAGATGGTATTTTTTGCCCTTGATTTATAGCTCGTCTTATCAAGCCTACTTCGGCCACGTGGTCTCGCTCCTCTTTTTAGACTCTTTCTTTATTAAAGCCTAAAAATGATGTCATTGAAGGGTATAAAAAAGCATCACTTGAAAAGGTTTACCCGTGTAAAGAATATAAACGGTAAAAATACACCGACTGACTATTCTTTTGCGTGCAAATTTGTTTTGGTCTCGGTCGTTGCTATTGAATACTTCATCTGTCTCGTATAAATTGATTATTTTTTTTAAAAATTATTTTACAAAAAAAATTTACTTTTCAAATTAAGAAAGATTCTTTATGTATTTTGACATATTTACCTTTTTGATACTTTTTTCATTCTATTTCTCTCTTCACATTTAACTTTTCATCGACTCATTTTTTCTCTCTTGACTAACCTTCTTCAACTTTTTTATTCTATTTATCTCTTCAAGTTTAACACTCCTCTAACTTGTCTTCTCCCTTTTGACTCACTTTCTTTCCCTCATCTCTCTAGATGGGAGAATGAGAAACACACAATATATAACCATCCTTGATCTACGTGCAAAAAAATAATCAAATTATGTAGGACGAAGGGAGTATCATATAATTGGTACAATTAGTTTCCTTGAGGTTCGATTCAATTGTAGAAGCTACAACTTTCATGGCAAAATTTTGGAATTGCAGAGGCATATATTTGGATTGGGAAAGCTTCTGCCCCGTTGTGTTGTGGTTGATGGTGGTAGGCGATGTTGGGTGGTGGAGGAGGATTGCTGGGCGACATTGGATGGTGGTGGAGGATTGCTGGGTTGTGGTTTCGTGACATCGAAGCAGAGAATGAAAAAGTGGAATTAAAAATGTAAGCAAAGACAACCAAAAAACGACAACTTAAATCAAACATCCCATTGTTTTTATTAATATAAACTAAACTGAGTTTGATTTTTGCTATTTGGAAATGCCAAAATTCTAAAGTAACATAGAACCTTTTTCCTAAGGTATTGGATAAAAAGAAAAGAACAAAAACTTAAAGTTTTCTTATGAATTGAGACTTCGGAGGAGATTCATAAGATTTATCATGAGGGCATTTTGATCATTTGAAAAGTATCTTACCTTTTGTTGCTAACCTATCCTAGCTACATATTTTTGAACCGCTCTCGCGACGTGTTAACGAGTATTCAACGATCAAAGTTCAACGCACCAAGCCGGTCACCCCAAGGCACACGCTCAAGTCACATGTCGTGCCTCTAGCACAATTTTTTTTAAGCGTTGAAATCAACGTCGCGTGTCGCACTTAAAAAAGTCTATGTGTTGGAATTAACATCACATGTCATGCCTCAAAATATTGTAAGTGATGGAATTGACAGAGCACCTTTCCCCGAGCAGGTTGGCCTTTGGCCTTCTCCTCAAGGGGATCGGCCTTCAGCCTTCCCCCAACAGGTCAGACTTTGGCCTTCCCTAGCGGGTCGGCCCAAAGCTCCCTCTTTTGGGGACTCCTCTTCTCAACCCTTGGGGGCTTACTTGCTTCACCCCTTGGAGACTCATCTCCTCACCTTTTAGGGGCTCCCTTGCTTCACTCTTTGGGGGCTTCTCTTCTTACCTCTAAGGGCTCCCTCTCCTTGGGGTCTCCCTTGCCTCATCCCTGTTCTCTCCTCTCCTTGGGACCTTCATGCTCTACTATGCTTTTTGTCGTGCCTCGTGCCCATTGCTCGACAATGCCCTATCACACCCAAGCGTCGTCTCCTCGTCATGTGTTCTGAAACCCCCATCTTCGCAACACAAGTTGCCTTACTTAAGTGTTGTCTTCACTTCACGTGCCCTAACACTGATTGTCATGCCCAACTACTACCCCTTTGTCACACATGCCCCTAGCACTCCTTCCCTTGGGCGCGACCAAGCGTTGTCACTATATCACATGCCATGTACAACACTCATTCATCGTGCTCTCACACTATCTCAATTGAGTGTGCCCCCAGCAATGTACACACCTGCCATTCCCATACACTACGCCACTTATACATTTGCTCCCCCAGCATCTGTCATACTGTTGTGTCTTTAAAATTGGTCTATCCGTTCACCACATCACGTGTGCACCTTGCCTTGGTCGCCGAACATGCTTTAACTCACTTTTTGGAGTGTGCAGCACCCTTTAGGGTAAGGGATTAATTCGAGACATCTCTCATGGAATTCCAAGTGCTCTAGCAAGAGAGCTCCCCTCCTGCCAGGTAGGCGACTCCTCCAGGACATTATCTCTGCCCGTCGAGTAGGTGACTCCTCTAGGACACTAACTTGATGCCCTTCAAGTGATCCGGCACAAGGACTCGTTGTGGGGATAAGCAATTCTCTGGAATATTGTCTCCCTCAGTGACTCCTAGTGCTCCGACATGCCCTCCTGCCAGCTAGGCGACTCCTCCTGGACACTACCTCGGTCCATCAGGTAGGTGGCTCTTTTGATTACTCTATCTTGGGGAGCTCCAAGTGCTCCGGCACAAGGACTTGTCGCGGGAATAGGCGACTCTTTCGTGACACTATCTTGTCAAGGAGCTCCGAGTAATCCGAAGCGAAGACTACCCTTTAGTCAGGTAGGTGACTCTTTCGTAATAACGCCTTAGCGCGCTTAGAGTGCTCCGGCACAAGGACTCATTGACGGGATATGCAACTTCTCTGAGACAATATCTCTGCCAGAGTGTCTGTGTGACTAATCTAGGGCCTTTGGCACTGCGAACTCTTTATCGGTACCCATAGGGACCACGAGCTGCAGTCACTTCGAGACGAATAACCCCTAGTCTGCCTGACAGTTGAGCGAAGGAACCCTCCCCCACTGCTGTTAGGTTCTCTGCATCTTTTGATGTCCCTAAGACTTAACGAGGGCTTTGGACTGTTGATTAGGTTAAAGGATTCTATGTGAGTCAATATTTCTAGACAGACAGAGCGACCCTGTACGAGGTAAAGTGGGAGAATATGTGATCTGACAACCCATGGAGAACCATCATCTATAGGGGGGCCATCGGTGAGGTGTCACTTCTAGAAAATGCCACGTGTCCCTTAATGACATCACCATCTGAACCCTTATAGGTAAGGAAATTGAGAATTTATTTACAGGACTTCAGAACGCGTTTCACTATTTCTTTCTAGAATTCTAGAGAGCAACATACAGGATCCCAACATTAGAACTTGATTCTGGACCTAAACACTGAACTGTGACTTCCATCGTGTATTCATCCCACGCTTTTGTCTTCGCAGCACTGCCACTCCTCAAGCTTCATCTGGAAAGCTCTGATCTTTGTCATTGTTTCATCCTTACTCTGGCTTACATCAACACACTTGATATCTGACTCAAACTGTATTATTTATGGCACATCTATCTATATCGACAACGAATTCACTTTCTTAACATCACCTTTTTAAAAAATGCATCACACTTTTTTTGATGATGCTACAATCAAATGGTTAGAATAAAGTACCAAGATGATCAAACCCATTGAAAGCTTCCTGGAGCCACTATAAAGTTTAGTCATAAAAACTACAGTATGAGACAAAAGCAATTTAGAATATATGCATGGCTAGCTAGTGCCACAAAGCCAGCTAATTGGAATGGTATCAATTTCTGGACTACACATTAAAGTTTCCTTTTTTGATCAATACAAGATTAGCAAATGCACCATTCCCTTTTGCAAGAAGAACATTTCTGGCCCTATTTTTCCACAGATGTGACCGCAAGCACTGAGATCATTTTAGCATGGAATTCACTAAATGATTACCATCCCAAGCCATTATATGGTTGCAAATACAGTGCTTAACGAGCTCCATGCGTAGCTGGTATTGTACTTTTTTGCTCCTTTATTAGGAATCTTTAGCAGTAGATAGGCACCAAGTAAAAGGGAAGGCAACCTCCCTTAGATCCAGTGCGAGACCAAGTAAGATGATAGCATTAATGAGGGAGGTTATTTACATCCTTTTTGATATAACTCAAATATAACTCTTAATAATTGGAGAATATCCGGCAATCACAGTCAAACTGGGAGATCAATTATTATCTTATTAGGAATTGTGACGTGATCCTTGAGGATCCTAACACGATCCTAACACATTTGGCCCACGGCCCAGTCCTATTAGGAATCTTCTCCTACAGTTATATAAAGGGGTCTACCCCTCCAAGTATGGGAGAACGATACAATTCATGATTTTTCTGAGTTACTATTATGTAGTTGCGCTCTGTGGGACCCGCCAGCCTGGCCAATTGATCTCAAGAAAATTCAAACCCTCGTTTTGCAAGCAGCAACGGCAACGCGTCGGAACCGCCGCCACTGCCGAAGGTCTCAAAACTCTAAACTACAGCAGCACCACTGCCGTCAACATTACCTACGTGGGCAGTCCCACGCCCGATCAACCATCACCCTACCATTGTCGTCAACAATGGGATCGATAGTACTACTGTCATCAAATGGTCTTACCGCAGTCTGCCATAACGCCGACAAGAGTTTGCCGCTGTCGCAGGTGTAAGATTGTCGTTGCAATAAAAAAAAACTTCAGAACAGAACAAGCTGCCGCTGACCTTCTAAGCCACCGATGGTTCCTCCGTTATCAAACGGTTCCACTACTGTCAAACGGTCAGAAAAAAGAAAGAAGAAGATAGCCTGTCCATCCACAGGTCACCAAGAGCAACCCCTCACGGCAACACAGCCATCGTGGGGCTATCATTATCGCAAAGGTGCTGCTGCTGCCCCATGTTCAAGACCCATTTCATCAGAGATCATGACCGGCGCCTATGCCTGCAGCCACCACAGTCTTGATCAGACCACACTTCAGCCACGCACACGCCACCAGAGTCACCGGAACCAACATCACAGGACAACACAGAAGGGAGGATGTTCAAAACCCATAAAGAAAAATAGCGCCACCAGCGCGCCACCACGCAACCACCTCTCTATTGCGCCACCTCACTTTCGGTCAAAAGAGAGAAAAGGAGGAACGCCAGGTCTACAGCACAGACACCGCCGACGTTGCTCTTTCCACCACCATCGGCCACATAGCCACTGCGGAGGAGCACGCTCTCCACAACATCACCTCATCTTCACGACCTTGCTCCGGTCAGTCGCAACCAAACGGCGGCCAAATCGCCTTTCAAAACCATCGGCGCCACCCCATCAGCTCACCATTGCCACCTCGCTCCAGTCAGTCGCAACCCACTACGGCCATCTTGCCATCTGCAACCATGGCAAGCCCTGCGGGAAAACACTGGCGCTACGGCCTATTCGTTGCCACCACTTCCTCAAGATGCACGCCACCGCGACTAGCGGTAGGGCGACGCCATCACCACCTTGATGGGCGGCACCATCACTGTCTCACCCTTGCAGCCACCAATTGCCAGATCTACTTCATGTTCAGATCTATTGCTCGCAATGCATGCCGGCTCAATGCCGTACCACGGTCACCGGCCGAATGCGCAAAGATCGAGGATGGCGAATTTGCTGGTGGTCATGGTCACCGTTGAAGGGACTGCCTCACCGTCGCTCTATCGTCGCCGTTGGTCCACCATCAGAGAGCATTGCGCCGTCGCCTCACCAAGCTGTTTTTCTCTCGGTCAGAGAGAAACTGAAGCAGACCCAATAAGGTGCATTCCTTCTATTTAGAAAATTTTACATTACCCCCACAAATATGCATATTTGTATTTTAGACCTACAAGGTCTTACTTATCTGAAATATGCCATAATGTTTAAAAGCATCAAGTTTTTTACTTACAAAAAAGGCATATCCACACTTAAGACCAAAAAGGTCTTATTTATTCCACTTAAGCCGCATGCTTTTTAAAGTATTAGACTTTTATCCCATCAAAAAAACATATTTACATTTAAGACCCAAAAATTTCATTAATTTGGGTTATGCCATATTTGTTGAAAGTATTAAGCTTTTAACCTAAGGAAAATGTGTATTTAGACTTAAGACCAACAAGGCCTTATTCATTATACATGGACCACACTAAAGCATTATCCTTTGTATGTATAAAATATGCCTATTAATGCTTTAGACCCCAGGGTCTTATCTATTTAATATACGCCACAAACTCGTTAAAGCGTTAAGCTTTTTAGAGTACACATGTAGACTAAAGACCCACACGGTCTTATTTAAATTTGCGAATGATGCACATTCTTTAAAGGCTAAGCACACTTCGTCGTCTATGTGTCGTTAAAAATAAAACGACTACGAATTTTCAGCGCTAGCAAGCCTTTCAAAGGCTATTTCCAGTGCGCTTCTATTAGCTAGACTTACGTTCTATTGTGGTTTAGCATTATCTAATTGCGCCAATTAGCGCAAGCATGTCATCCGACTGTTATGACATGTTAAGCTCACCTGCGACACGCTGTGCAGTACACCCCTGTCGGCTAACCGACAAAACCCTAACGGGGCCGCAGTGACTAAACGTCGCTCTTAAATTCTGTGTTAAAAACATAGTTGTATTTTTATATGCTTTATTACTGCAGAGGCTGTTTTTTCAGTCACGTACTTTTATTTCTTGCAAGGGTTTGAACCATGCCTGCAAACATCAACGGTGGCATATAAATCACTTTATAAGTAAGGAACAAATTCATAGCACCCTGCGACTTGAAGTCGCGTTTAGGATTTTTTGCTGCAGTATCCTGCTGTCTCGGCATTATATATTGTCTTATAGTCATACAGTGACCTCTATCTATGGCGTATTCACATAGCTGCTCGTTGAGATTCAATGATAATGGAAGCACACATGCTGTCACCATATCTAGTGAATCGCCAGCTATGCCTGACGGACTTCGTATCCTCTGGCTTTATATGCTCGTCCAATCTATCAAACGGATTATGGTCTTCTATATTGCTCCCACAGGTCTTCTTGTGATCGGGCCCTACACGTAGGCTGAAAAGCCGTCTTTATATATCCAAGCCTTCTCAAAGGATGGGGGGCTTTATATTTCATTAGATCATTCTTATACAGGATTAATGCCTTGTGTCTTATTAGACAGGGAGGTTCGCCACAGAGACCATATTATGGGCTCCATGACCCACGCCTTCTTATTTGGCACTGCAGCAACAAGGACGAGAAACCCCTGAGGGCACAAATGACGAGAGTTCTAAGTTCTGTCAAACTCCCAAGGGAGCGTACAACGAGAACTCTAAAGTTCCATCAAACCCCCAAAGGGACGTACAACGAGGACTCTAAAGTTCCATTAAACCCCCGAGGGCGAGGACGACAAGAACTCCAAGTTCCATTAAACCCCCGAGGGCGTGTAAGATGAGAACTCTTAAATTCCGTTGAACCCTCGAGGATAATTGCATGAGCTCCGGCTCCATTCGCCCCCGAGGGCCCATAAGATGAGAACTCTTAAGTTCTGTCAAACCCCTGAGGGTATTTGCGTGAGCTCCGCGCTCTATCGGTCCCTCGAGGGACGAACACCCCCAATGATGATAGGATAGAGCTCGAGTTCTATCCGAACGGTTTAGCTACAGTTCTAACCCGTGAAACGGCAAAGGACTATGGGACTACATCCCCTCACCATTCTTTGTCAATTCAAAACCCATCCAAGCGTAAGTGCGAGGCTTCTTTGCCAGCTCTTAGCTGATGATAAGAGTTCGCGACAAAGTAAAACGCAAGTATGATGTGGTCCGCTCGAGCTCAAGAACACACACTTGCACAAAATGAACACCCTCCAAAGAGAGGTGACCCCTCGAGGGGACATTCAAACACTTAGCACATGCAACAACTTGCATGCACAGCTTTGTGTCCTCTCCCGAGAGAGGCTACCATGGGGCACAGCCCCTAAAGGATCTCGAGATCCCATGATTCGTCTTTCTAAAGATGATTCCGAATAGCCTACTCAGGAGACATTCTAAGACTTAGCTCTCGAGAGCTAGGTTTCTAGCGCCCTACTTGGGCAAAGTTCTAAGGCTTAAGCTCACGTTTAGGTCGAAGCACATGAAGAGAGAAATATTGTTACCCCTACAAGTGGATGAGAATCACTTACAAATCTGGCGCGTGTCTCGAGATACCAAGTATAAACTTCCTCAGCCAAACATTTTAGCTAAGGAAGTGGGGGGCTTATGATATAACTCAAATATAACTCCCAATAATTGGGAAATACTCGGCAATCCCAGTCAAACTGGGAGATCAATTATTATCTTATTAGGGATTGTGACATGATCCTCGAGGATCCTAACACGATCCTAACACATCTGGCCCACGGCCCAGTCTTACTAGGAGTCTTCTCCTACAGCTATATAAAAGGGTCTACCCCTCCAGGTATGGGAGAGGTATACGAGATCGACACAATTCATGCTTTTTCAGAGTTACTATTCTGTAGTTACGCTCTGACTTAAGCATCGGAGAGTTCTCCACCGGGAACCCTACCCCGCGGTCACTCGTTTTTTGTCTTGTAGGTTATCGATCCAGGCTCGGGTTCCGCAATCGCGTAGCATGTTTTAAAATGTATTTTCAGTGGCAAAAACGTGATAAGAGAGCATATAAAGCGATAACAAGTAGCATTTTTCTTATTATTATCCTACTGAGAAAATAGTTTCTATAGAGAATTGATAACCACACTCTATTTTTTAGTGCTTACATTCCACTTTTGCTGTTAAATTTTGTTAAGGATACTTATTAGTTGCTTTAGTTACATTTTTTTGGTCTTTCCTCACATAAGTTGTGTAAAAGTGAAGAAGTTGGATGTTATTATCATTCTTGTCGATAAGAGCCTCTCCAAAGGTTTTTCTTTATTAAACACACATCCGAAGTACAACATTTGTAATGACAAAATGGTTATAATTGTTAATTAATCTTTATGGTGATTTCATAAGAAAAGATCGAAAAGAGCATAAAGTTAAACTCAAGCTTATAATAGAAGATGGCATCAGAACCATTACTTTGTACAAATAAAATCTACCCCGCTAATACAAAGCAACATACTCATAAAAGCTCTTAGGATGGAACTCATTTCACAATATATAGCAGGTTCTGGATCAATAATCATGATCATCTAAAACCGCTAAATGTTTAGAAAATAACTTATTGTTTCCTTAGGGTAGGTTTGACACTCTTTTTTTTTCATCCTCCAATTTAAAAAAACCAGTTTTTAAACTGAAGAGTAAAAAAAAACTCCAGAAACTGATTTTTTTTTTTACTTTTGGTTTTTTTTTTTTTTGAGACCACCACCACCACCCTCCCACCGCCGGCAGCCACCTCCAGCCTTCGGCGACCACTGCCGGTGACTGTCGACGGCCACTGCCGGCAGCCACCAGCCACCGCCGGCCACCACCACCGTCGACCACCGCCACCGCAAACCACCCAAAAAAAAAAAGTCAAAATAAAAGGGTTACCAAACACCAAAAAAAAAAAACTAAAAAAAAAATGTTATCAAACACCCACTTGTTTTTGTAAAAAAAAATAATAATAATAAACTGCTCTTTAAAAACTGAAAACCAAAAAAAAAAATTTGTCAAACCAACCCTTAGTTCTTCCTCTTCTCTTATTAGATTCCTAAATCCAGCAAATCTGAATATTTAAGGTTGATGATCCGAAACTATCGAATATTAATCAAAATTACGATGAGCTTCCATGTGTTTGCGATGTGTATGCATGCACATGCAAGCACTAAATTTATTGCAACTACAGTCACCAATCTAGGGCAGTTAGGGAAGATAAGGATAAGGTTATTGCTTTTATAAATAACTACTCGTTTTGATAAATGTAGCCTATTAAAAACTATTTAGTTAAGTCTTTGTATGACTAATCAGTTTAACGTAAGACAATTTAAATAACCACTACAACGTCACAAATAAACTATGTTTCCATGATTAACCAATAAAAATGGTCCTGTCCAAACTCAAACCAATTTGACGGTCTAATCAGTTGCAAAATCAACACGTAGCAACGTCCAATTTTGCCTCACTTTCGGCCTTTAACTGATTGAGTGAATCGCTAATGATAAATTCGAACTTCTCTCTCTACCACTTGTGAGTTTTTTGGTATTGAAAAGTATGACACAAAGATCATATGTTTGATATAAATAGTGTTTCTCAGCGTAGATTAGATACTATTTAACGTTAGCTTTGAGACCGACAAACTCTTTAAATCGGATGAGACACAAACAAATCATGTTTTTTACTAGTCCTGCGATACATTTGCAGACGTCTACAAGATGCAGTTGTGGTGATAGTCACACTATATGACGGTTGATTACTCAGGTCGGTGAATTTTGGACAGCAGTGTTGGAGGACAAAACAACAAGCTGAAACTGTCACAAATTTGTTAATTGTATGGAGACTTTGTTGAGTTTGTTGTTAGTTTGGTATAACTAGTTGAACTTTTGATTTCTCATATTCTAATATTGAAATATGTAATTTAACCACACACACACCAAAAAAAAAAAACCTCACAAATAAGTTTCGAGAAATACGTAAATATAGTGGTCAATAAAGTGAAGAGAACAAGAACACAAAAATCATAAGAGATAACTAACTTTTAGTAGTCCGTCAATTTTTTTTAACTATATATATATATATTAACAAAAATCACACTTGCTATAAAATTAGAGCTTGTCTATTAGTAACACTACCTGAAAATATAAATAATTTTTTTGACAAAGTGCACGAGAGCAGTTATAGATGTCTTTATACTCACATATGGCGGACATATAAATTGCCTGTTCGCATGACCCATAATGGCACTACAGGCTGAAAGAACTCGGTTGGTTGCTCTTGCTCTAGTCAAAAGGCTAATTAATATTGGCAAATCCTGCAAGTCATGGTCACTCAAAAGGAATATTGGCTCAATTATCCATCATTTTTTTAATTTTTATTTTTTTGGTGGTATGTAATGTCCCCATGCTCATAGGACAGAGGACTTCAATTGCCAAATCCCAAGACATGTAAGCCATGGCCATGGGTTTACGTAAGGTGGGCAAGCTTAACTGGAATACATAGTTTTCCAAATTTGAGGTGGACAAAATCTCTTTCCCGAGGGTGTAAACCCCTTTTTCTAGCAAAACAGGATTCCCCCACAACTCAAGATTCGCGCAGTTTCGCCCCTGCCTGCCTGTGCTCTATTCCTTTAAATCTTATTCACTTACTGTAATATGTAACCTTACAAATTTTGTGAGAGATATAATTCTCACTCATTGATCTACGTTAGTACATAAAAGGTAAAAATTAAAGATGGTCGATAGAATATAGGTCCAGTACGAAGAGAAGGAAATAATCTTCCCCGATTTTACCATTACCGGTGGTTTCTTAGGCTTCTGCATAACTTTTGATATAAGAAATGGAATGCTTGTCAAATAGCTTGATTTTATATAATTTTCTTAATAAATGAGGCTGTTTTTTTCTCTTGTACATGTGAATAGAGTTGTCAAATGGGCCGGGCGGCCCGCGGGCTGGCCCGGCCCGCCCCTTTGATGAACAGTGCTGGCCCGGCCTTTTAGGGCTTAGGGCCTGGGCCAGGCATACATTTCCCAGGAAAAAGCCCGGGCCCAGCCTGGCCCGGGTTTGGCCCGGCCTGGGTCAGGTCCCCCTTTTTTACTTTTGAAATTTCACTTTTCCCCCCTTTCCCCCCAATGGATTTATTCCCTTTTTCCCCCTAAACAGTACTGAAGATTTAAGTAATGCGAAGAATAATAACACATCTTAAAGTCTTTGATTTTTTTTTTATAAATATAGTGGTCATGGGATCGAGTAAATTTTCAACATCTTTATGTATTGAAATTGCTGACCCCAATGTATCGTGTACCCCACATTTGCTGTATTTTGTCAATTCATGTTACAATTTGAGTGGGCTGGAACTTAGAATCTATTAGGGACGCTTTAATAAAGCGTCCCTAACATCAAATTACCATAATTAAAAAAAACCCTTACCTTGAATAACAAGAAAATGCCAAAAAAAAAAAGAAATTTGGGCCCGGGCCGGCCCAAGCCTGGCCCTAAAATGTTGGGCCTGGGCTTGGAACTGGCCCAGATATCCTCAGAACCAGGCCCGGCCGGGCCCGGTTGGCAGCCCCCTTGGCCTGGCCCCGGCCCGATTTGTTGGAGGCCCGATGGGCTTGGGCTGGGCCGGCCCAAGCCCGGCCCATTTGACATCTCTACATGTGAATTCATTTTCTTCGGTTCAACAAAGTAGTTCAGTTAGTTGTTCAAGCTGAGACCTCTCTAAACTTCTCTCTCTAAAAATATCCCTATGACTTCTCTTTAAACCTAGTCGTTCACAAATAGCCATCGCCGGGGGCAGGAGGGGAGGGCGGGCAGACCCACGACTACTTCTCTCTCTCTCATTCTCTCTCCCCTTCCTCTCTATTTTATTCTTTCCAATTTCCTGTCAGTGTTGTGTTTGTTCGTGTCCATGAGGAGGACTACGACAATGGCTTGCGACAGACTGAAGGGTGGATGAAGTTGTGGTTTAGCCAGCACATCTCCCCACATCACCGGAGATAAAGACGCATAGATCCCGCGGGGATCTAATCACATCTATGTAGATGTTGGTGTCGATCTACTAGATCTGATAGATCTACTTGCTTTAGACGATCAATTTGTACTAGCACATAAATGGAGGAGTTTCTAAGGGCTAGATGTTTTAACACTGGTGATGCCCAAAATCCCACCGGCATTGGCCAGATTCATTGCTAATTGTGGGGCTGATTATTTGGTAGTTCTGTCTTTGTTTTGGTTTTTTATAATGGGTGAAACTTGATGTCAGGGGAGGGACGTGGGGAGGGGGGGTAGGGCCTCGAGTTGGGGGTTTATGTGTGTTGGGGCGCCGCTTTCTCATTCTTAAGGCCAAGGACTATTTATTCCCCCATTGAATCGAGACTGGCAATGAGAACTGGCTAGAGGGCAACCGACCTAGCGGACGAGAGGGGAAATGGGGGTTTAGGGCCTTAGGCTTGGGTTGGGGGCCTATACAGGGTAGGCTAGGTATCCATCTAAGGTTTGTATTAGGGTGGAAGGGGGCAGATGTTTCTCGGATTAGCCCGTAATGTGTGGTCGTTGCTTCGTTACCCGGTTTACCGACAGTGCTGGAGATGCTGATGGAAAAAGTGGACCTTACGGTGTTGTTTGCCTCTTTGACTCTTGTCTTTGTGTTGTGTTTAGGTGATCGAGTACACCTTTGTTTGGCTCGGTTCCAGTTGTTCTCCTCATTGTAATATTGTGATGTATTTTTATGTGTTTTGTTGTATATGGTGTTAAAATTGTAACCTGTAGGTCTTGACATGTTACAGAAAGTTAGGTTAAAGTGTAGGATATGCTCTACTTTAGTCTAACTGTAATTTGTATAGAATGTATAGGGTAGTTGTTAATTTGTGGTGTTAATGGTAGAAATTGATGTTACCATTTTTGTCTATAAAATAGATTATCTAGTCTGGAAAACTTGTAAAACTCTTTATATATGAAATATTTCTCCTTTTATCCAAAAAAAAAAAATAGAATGTTCAATTCACACCCCTTCACACGTTAAATTATCGCTAAGGGCTATATTTTTTTCGTAAATAATTCATTTAGAAAGAGGGCGTAACTAATCAGGCCTATATATTGTTGGACTTGGAATCCATAATGTTGAAAGCTCATATTTATTGTTTCTTCTGGAACCCATAATGTTCAACTCTAATAGACACTGGTCAAATGGCAAATTGTTTGTCAACCAATTGATGTTGGCGGATTGGGTATGAAGGATCTAACTACTCTCAACAAATCTCTCCTTATGAAACTCGGACGGTCTTTATTTTAACAACTGGACTTTTTATTAGAATGTGTCCTCAAAGCTAAACATTTTCGCCACATCACCACTCTCGATGCATGCTTCTAACCCTCAGGCATCCCGGGCCTCAAACAGTCTTCACACTAGCCTTGCCCCTTATAAACAAAGCCTTTGTCAACAAGTTGGTGATGGTGCACTGGCTAACCTGTGGGGGCTGTACGTTTATCCAATTTTATTTTCATTTTTTGTAATGTTGATGAAAAAAATACATTTTTCGTATATTTTTATCTTTTTCTAGTTTCGTTTTGAATAAAAAAATCCAAACAGTAACGAAAAAATTAAAAATACCCCAAGGGTGTTTTCACCTTTTTCCAATTAAGTAAACTCAATGTCAGAAAAAACCAAAAAGGTCTTCTCCTAATCTGACACATCATATTCATGCTCCCTCCCTCTCTTTCTCTCCCCTAGCACCACCATGGCACCACCTCAAAAGACCAAACCCGTCACTGAAACACCACAAAGAATCACGCCACAGCCACCATGCCCACCACTCAACACTGAAACCTCATCTCCTCAGGCCCTTTCGTCGCCACACAGCCACCATAAACCACCATTATGCCAGATCTGGCCTTTATAATGACATAGCAATGGCACACAGCCACCATAAACCACCACTATGCCACACAGCCACCATAAACCACCCACAATCGTAACACCGTCTTCTCGAATCGCAACCCACGATGGCCAATCTAACCACTGTTACACCATTTCAAACAACAAAAAAAGAGATCTGGTAGGTGAAGAGATAGATCTTCTCCAATCACTTCATTTATCATCATTTTGACCACCACTTCTTGGGGCGGCGAAAGCCATGGCAGTAGTCCATCTTAAAGCCCATCTTGAAATCCTGCGTTCATCTGGAAGCCATGGCAGTCGCTCATCGTGAAGCCCATGTGTTCATCCAGAAGCCATGAAAGTCGCACATCTTGGGGCGGCGGTAAATGGGGAAGCTCGTTGGAAAGGGCAGAGAGTGGGGGGAGGGTGTGGGGCTTCGTAGGGTAGCTTCATATTATAAGTAATAAGGATACAAGTACAAAAGTAAAAATGAAAATGATATAAGTACACAAATCCGACAGAAAAGGTAACTAATTTTTTTTTTGTGAAAATAATAAAAATACAAAAATGTATTTTCTAACTGAATACGAGAATTATTAAAACGAAAACAGAAAATGAAAACTGAAAACGAATAACGTAAACGTACGCCCTCTTAATTACCCTTTTAAGGATCTCATTCCCAGCAGCCTTCATGCACAGTTACCTGGTCTTGAAGTTTGATCCCTTATTTCACTGTAAAAGACGTGGACCACTTTATCATGCATTCTAAGGTATTCCAATTCCTTTTATCGACCAACCAGATTGCATCCTATGGATACCCTTTTTCCATTGTGACACTTGTGGAAACTTTTGCTTCCTCCCAGAACGCATATCTTTCTCTAGAACTTGCTCATCAACGGCTTCCTATGAGCGAACTCTTATACCAACATCACATAGCTCCCAGTGAACGATGTTCTATTTGCTCTCAGACAAATGACACGTTAACTTACTAATTTTCAGTAGGTCCCTATTTTAATTTGCTCCTTTACATCTGTCGTGGATGAACTCCGGAACTCGCCTCATGAATAGACCTGCACAACACAGACAACACCGGTGACTCGCCGAAGGGATTTTCGACTAAAAATTTCCAATGCCAAAGTCAGAAAATGTTTAAAAGAATCTTGTGTAATCTTCGATTGAGTTCCTTACCTTTCTTCATTCCCTCATTTTCCTTTTTTAGAGTCCTCCCCTTGGTTAGTTATTTCTCCTTTAATTAGAGAGTTAACAGACTAATGAGAGGTTAGTCTTGTTAGTGGACAGTTACTGTTATTAAGTAAGGGGTTACTGTCATAATGAGTAAAGTAAATAATGGGAAGGTGGGTAGTTTTCACTTCCCACTTTTCTATGAGTGGTGTGACAGTTTTAATGACATCAGATGGTGACACGTGTCACCACCCTACTGGTGGTATTTTTTTTATCCATATCAACATCCATGGCTATCGTCTATCAGTGTCACCATCCTACTGGTGGTATTTTTTTATCCATATCAACGTCCATGGCTATCGTCTATCCACCCTCCAGTAGTGCTTCTCATCTCCATTTAGTTTGCTTATCAAAATTGGAATATTACTCTTTAGTGGACAACCCTATCTGTGCAACATTGTTTATTCCTTGACATGATAGGATTGCTCGCAGTAACTTTATCTTTGCTGGCAATCAATCCATTGTTCTAGTATATTGGCAGCCGCAACCTCCCACACTAAAGCTTTTGTTCCCGTGCAACGTAGTAAGCGTAGTCGTACCCACCTAACTCGATCCATGGTCCCCAGCTGTTGGCAACTGTCCATACCGCACCACTTTAATTACTGTTGATAGGGTCTCGGCTGGGAACCTGGCCTTGCTAGGATTGGAGGTGTTCTTCGTAATCACCTTGGTCATGTTTTATCTGGTTTCTCTGAACACACCAGCACTATCAGCATTACCACTGACCTCGTGGTTGAACTTCTTGCCTTTCAGCGTGCGCTTAGGTGATCCTGATTGATTTACATCTCCACCATCTCGTTATTGAATCAGTCTCTCTTGTTGCTTTACACAAATAATCAATGCTACACAATTCTGATGGCGGCGACTTCCTGAGCCTCGCTAGATCGTGCCCCACATTTAGCTCACCTGTTGTTACTATGAGGCTAACTTGGTTAGCTAAAAGAGCTAGTTTAGAATCATTAGCGTAACTATATCTTTTGTACACCGGATCGACGCACTCCTCTCTTGTGTTAGGATACATACGGAAGAGTTGTACCTCTAACGTCCTTTTGTAGGTATAATTGTATGTATTTTTGATGTAATGTAAATATCTTTAGCTTTTGACCAAAAACAAAAGACAACTCAGCCATCACCATTATTCAAGTCTCTGTTTTAAACTAGTACTAAAGAGAAACACAAGCCGCTATAGAAGAGAAACACAAGTTAATTGGCTCCTCCGCAAGAATCCACTAAAAGTTTTAACTAAATGGGTAAAAAGGGCCTAAAATTGTCTTCGTACCACAAATTTCACCTTCCTTGGTTATAGAAGTTAGGCGCCTGGCTAACTGTTGGTAACAACCAAATATATCGTCTGAATTCATCAGGTTGGCAAAACTTTGACTTGACAAAATGAATTGATCAGGTTGGCAAAACTTTGACTTGACAAAAATTACAACCAAAGAAAAGCTGTGAAGAAGCATCCCCGTGAACACAAGTTTCTGGTGGGAGTTGTTAGTGATGTCCTGAAATGATAGCTTCAAACATGAAAACCAAACTTGGACATAAGGCACGTCTTGCCATACAAAGTTCCTTTTATAGAAATTGTTCTTCTTAGTACCCTCTTTGGAAACACGAAATGCTACATACATGCTATCACCCATATCTTACGCGAGGAAATCACGCCAACTCTTCAGGCAGCACTTTTGAACATGATACAATATCTGATGAGTTATACGAGTTCTCCCAATTCTCCCCATCGAAATACTTGATCACAACATAGGACAGCGTTCCGGAGTCTACACAACGGAACGTAATGGCTATTCCATCTGGATTGGAGCGTGGAACGTAGAAGGAGGTTATGCCACAAACTTTGCAGAATGTGTGCTTTGCTGTGTGAGTGCCAAACGTATAAGTGGTGAGGTACTGCTTTGAATCTCCCAAGAGTTCAAATCTTTCAGAAGCGACAATGAAGTGAGTGTTTCCTCTCTTGGAGCAGTCAGAGCAGTTGCATTGCCAGGCTACAACACTGGGTGGTGCTCGAACTCGCCAGCGTACACTTCTGCAGTGACATCCACCATTGTGTACTACCATCTCAGAATCCATTCTAAGAAGTTCAGTCTTCAGTTGTGCTTCTATCTGTTAAGGAGAGACGTTAGCAATTACTCTACCAATCAAGTTATATTGATCATTCAGTCACTATTCTATTAACTTTCAAGATGCATATTGGTTTGAGCATTTGAAATTCTTACCAAAACTTGTCTAAAGCTTTCATCTTTCCATAAATTACACTTGATTTTCATAAACAAAGTTAAAGCAATGTTTAAAATGTCCTCCAAAATGTAGAAAACACCAAAACCTGTTGTTCACATATTGATGCTACATAGCTTGCTTTGAACTTTGCTCTCAATGGCTTTTTTTTTAAGAAAGGGAAAGAAAAAAAAAAGGAGTTGCTCTTAAGCTTCTTCTTCATTTGACTAATTAAGAGGCCATATGTTGCAGCAAAATAAACAAATCAAGAACAATAACATAATCACAGAGAGAGAACGTAATCACAAAGACAGGGTAAGAAGACGCGAACCCCTTTTTGTAGCAACATCACTGTACAAGAAAGGTATTGAAAACTGGCATTGAACAATCAAGAATCATGACCTACTCAAATCTTAATCATGTCTCTGAGAAGAGGAGTAAAGGATGTGAACAAGTAAATCTTCTCGAACCAATTCTAACATTGGACTATTTAGGACCTCCAACAGATTAGACCCAACTGCAGAAAAATAGCGAATGTTGTGGATGGCCAATTTCCCAAACAACAATCGCATATCTATTCACCATTCTGGCACACGTAGACCAAATGAGCATAGATTAGTTGAAGTTACCCATGATAGCAGACACCTCCTTTAGTCAACGCCCGAGATAATGAGTCTGACCATCTTACAAATAGTACTATCACCTTTACCAAACGCCACTACCGCAGCCTGCCACCTTCACTACAGCACCCATCACAAACCACCATTGCAGACTACCGCCACCCCGACTTCCTTCACACAATAGTGCACGTGCGCACACGCACACGCAGAGAGAAATTGCTACCTAACTGCAACGATCACCCATATCTGCCACCTCCAAGCCGCCACAACCAAGATCCATCACTGCCTGCCTCTGCCCATCACTATCGCAAACCAGACCTACAGCCCTCATCTCTCCCCCTTCTGGTTGTGACAAAATTGGTGGGGAGGATCACAAAAAGGATGGGGCATGTATTCTCCGACGGAGAGGAGCATGGTCACGAATATGTGGCGGCAGGTTGGTGGTGGTATTTATGACATTGAGGGGTGTGATTACAAGTTTAGACTTTGTTTTGTAAATGCCTCCTTAAAAGATGACATAAAAAATGGACACATAATACCTTATCAGGCCATTTTACTGCCAAAGGCAGCAATTTGGCAGCAATATAGTTTGCTGCCGAGTTTTTCCCATAAAAGAAAGCTTGAAAAACTTCTCTGGTTATCCTTCATTCACGCGCGAAGTTATACGCATTAACATAAGAAAATAATAGGACCATATCTTTTTATGTACCAGAAAGCATTAAAATTTTGAAACAGACTTTGTTAAAAACTAATCAAAGCTAACAACTAATTTTATAAAAAAAGACTTGTAATTTTTATTTACACACAAAATTGCAATCACATTCATGGCACATGGCTATTCCTACCAATAAGTAGAAATTACTGGATAAGATATCATTTATGTTTGTAATTAGGATTGCCCAATATTCTGGTCAACATAGAATATTCAAAAATAACGGAAAAATCTGAATTCAATAACTCATTTTTCTACTCGGTTTTCGGTTTTGAAAGTCGGACATTTTGGGTTTTCAGCTCGGTTTCAGGTTGAGATTTTTCGGTTCAGGTTCAACCCAAAAAATCAATCTTTATGTATTTTCAAGATATGCTAAATACTAATACCCGGTTACTTACCAACACAACCAGTGGCGGAACTACGTATGAACGAGGGGGGGCTAATGCACCCCCTCAGATTTTGAAAAAAAATAAATTTATATATATAGTGTTTTTTTTTTCATTCGGGACTTTTCCTTTCTCTCTCTCCTCTCTCTCTTCCTCTCTCTCTCTCTCTCTCCTCCTCTCTCGGCTCTCACTGTCACTCAGATCAATCTACTCTCACCGGAGTCACAGGCTCACCGGTCACCGGCAGCCGGCAGGGGCTCACGGAAGTGCGGCTCTCACTCTCTCAGTCACCGCGGCACCACCCACGGCCACCGGTCATCGGTAATGCCTACGCCGGTCGCCGTCAAGTCAAGGTCCCACACCTGTCGAAGTCTCGAAGCCCCGATTCCGAAGCGCGAAGCCTGCGAAGGCCCTCCCCAGTCCGGCAGTCCCCACCCGGCCACCCAACTCCGGCCACTGCCCACCCCAACTCCAGCGACTCCGGCAAGATCAGATCTGACAGATCTAGCTTAGATCTACCGTCTACGACTACGAGTCGGCGGACGAACCGAGGAAGTGACGAACCTCACTGATCGGCGGTCACGGTGCCTCACGCCTGAAATAGTGAAATTGCAGATCTGATTTTGAGTTTCAGTCACCGGTGGTCACGGCGAAGAACCCACCGCCAGCGACATTGCGACAAAAAAAGTCGTTCTGATTTCTGAGGACTGAGGTCAGTGTGCATTTTGAACAATTTCCTTTGCTATTGAGAATTGATTATTTAATTAATAATTTTAGATTATTAGTTGTGTATTTGATAATTTAGATTATTAATTGATGCTTTATGGATGTTACTCGTGCATTGAGCACTTGAGATTTGAGATTGTTGATGGAGGATGGGACCCAATTGAATTTTTATTTCATTTGAGCATTGATTATTTGATTGATAATTTTAGGTACTGTTAATTGTGCATTTAAAATTTGATTAATTGCTGATTATATGTTGTTAATTGTGCATTGAGCATTTGAGAATTGAGATGGTTGATGGAGGATGGGACCCAATTGGATTGAGATGTCGGATATGTTATTTAGTTGAATGGTGGGTTGAAATTAGGTTAATTAGGTTAACGCGATAATAAAACATGACTGAAAAAGTGAAAGAATAAAATATTTGTAATTAACTAGGTTATTTGATTGATAATTGATGGATTGATACTTAAAATAAAATATTTTTTTTCAGAATGGAAAAGTTCTTTCCAAAGAAAGCAAAGGTGGAAAAATTATTGCAGTCTAATAAGAATGAGGGTAGAAATCAAGATATTATTCAACAGTCTCCGATTCCAATAGTAAGGGACAAGGCTCCTATTGTGTATCATCATATTCATTCCGGACATTCAAGCAGAGTTAGCTATGAGTTCAACTCTGACGAGCTTATTGCGGATCCTAGGTTGCGTCCGAATATATTGGATTATGGTCCTAATGTTCGAGATAAAGTTCGACGAGCGTATTGGTCGAAAGGTCCTTACCAACCCCGTCACCATAATTTTCCATTTACACAATTTGGAACTCAGTCTCGTCGATTTGTTTCTTCTTGGTTTGACATTTATTCGAGTTGGTTGGAGTATAGTGTAGCAAAAGATGAAGCATATTGTTTGTGTTGCTACTTGTTTGAAAGTGCTCATGGGGAGCAAGGGAGTGGTGGTACTTTTGTTAGGCATGGTTTTAAAGATTGGAGAAGGAAAGAGAAATTCCAAAAACATGTTGGAGAAGTTGGTAGTTTACACAACCTTGCTTTAACTAAGTGTCAAGCCTTTGATAACCCTCAGCGGAGTATTGAAGTAGTTTTGTCCAAGCAAACAGATGAAAGTAGGGTTCAATACCGTATTCGCTTGACAGCATCAATTGATGTTATTTGGTTTCTCTTACGTCAAGGCTTGTCTTTCCGTGGGCACGATGAATCAGATGATTCTGAAAATCAGGGAAATTTTCTAGAACTGTTAGAGTTTCTTGCTGATCACAATGAAAATGTGAAAAAAGTCGTGTTGTCGAATGCTCCTCAGAATCTCAAATTGACATCACCAAAAGTTCAGAAAGAAATTGTTAGTGCCATTGCCGGAGAAATAAGAGATGCAATTGTTGGGGACATGAAAACTGAATTATTTTCCATTTTAGTTGACGAGTGTCGTGATATTTCAGTCAAAGAACAAATGGGAGTTGTCTTGAGATATGTGGACAAAAGAGGACGTGTGATTGAATGTTTTCTTAGTATTGTCCATGTTGCTAGTAACGCTGCCTTATCATTGAAAGACGCGATTGACAGTTTATTTGCAATGCATGAATTGAGCATTTCAAGAATTCGTGGACAAGGCTATGATGGAGCAAGTAATATGCAAGGTGAATTCAATGCTCTTAAAACCTTAATTCAGAGGGAGAATGAAAGTGCTTATTATATTCATTGCTTTGCTCATCAACTTCAACTGACTCTTGTAGCCATTGCAAAAAAAATTCTCAGATTTCATTGCTCTTTAATTTGGTTGCTAAGGTAGTAAACACCGTAGGAGTTTCATGCAAGCGAAGAGATGCTATTCGAGAAAGTGAAGCCATTAGACTTGCTCATGACCTTAAGAGTGGTGATATCGTCTGTGGTCGAGGTTTAAATCAAGAAACTAGCATCAAAAGAGCAAGAGAGACCTATGTTACATGGACTCGGTACAAGTGTCCGGATCGGATACGTGTCCAAGTGTCGGACTCGTATAATTTTGAAAACGCAAGACACGGGGACTCGGCAAAATGTTCATATTTACTATTTTTTTTAGTTATTTCGAAGGCAAAAACATGTTTTATGTGATACATTTGGTTTTAATTGACAACTTATCTTCACTCAAAGCAACTACTAATTAAACAAAAGATTATAAGATAGTATCATAATGACATATCCTATGAGATGTGTCGGACAGATATCCCATACCCATGTCCAAGTGTCGAGTGTCCGACACGGGTACTTCACGCAAAACCAAAGAGTCCATGTAACATAGGGAGAGACCCGTTGGGGATCACATTACGGTGCATTATTGAATTTGAGTCATATGTTTGCTTCAGTGATATGTGTGCTTAATAAGGTTGTTGAAGATGCTACTGATTATGAACAGAGAGGTGAAGCATTAGGTCTTTTGAACTCGGTGCCAACTTATGATTTTATCTTCAACATGCATTTGATGACAAATATTTTGCGGATGACAAATGAACTTTCACAAGCATTACAAAAAAAAGATCAAAACATTGTGAATGCAATGAATTTGGTAAGAATAGCAAAGCAATGATTGCAGGAGTTTAGAGATCATGGGTTGGAAGACTTGCTGGAAGAAGTCTCACAATTGTGTAAAACACGATATTGATGTATTGGACATGAGTGCGAGGTTTGTAGCCCCGGGGAGGCAAAGACGTAATACTGAAGAAGGTACAAATTTTTACCACTATCATGTTGATATTTTTTTAACGGTTGTTGATTTGCAAATCAGTGATAATCGTTTCAGTGAGGTAACCACGGAGTTGCTTGTTTGTATGGCATGTTTCGATCTAAGTGATGATTTTTCTGCTTTTAATAAGTAGAAGTTGATACGTCTTGCACAGTTTTATCCATATGACTTTTCGCCGATAGAGCTTAAGGTACTTCAAAGTCAGCTCGAGACTTATATTATGGATGTGCGCTCATGTGAAGAACTTTATGAAGTCAAGGGAATTGGTGAACTTGCTATAAAGTTAGTTGAGTTGAAAAAGGATGTGATATATCCTTTGGTGTTCTTGCTTTTGAAATTGGTCTTACTTTTACCTGTTGCAACTGCTACTGTAGAAAGAGCTTTCTCTGCAATGAAGATAATAAAGACTCGACTTCGGAATCGTATGGGAGACGAATGGATGAATGATAGTTTGATTTGTTACATCGAGAAAAATGTCTTCAAAACTATTGCAAATGAGGCTATTATCAAACGCTATCAATCTTCGGCGCCTCATCGAGTAGTTATTTAGTGCTTTTGTTTGTAAACACTAAAATGTGTATTTTGTATTCTCTTTTGTGTTGTAAAGAGTCTTTAGTGGCTATCATGAAACTTAATAAGACCTTTTAGATACTTTTTAATATGTTTTGTGTATTATCGAAAAGTGTACTTTGTTTTTGTGTGCTATTTACTTATAAAAATAATTATTGACTTCGATATATTTTTAGCCCCCGGGGATGAAATCTTGGTTCCGCCACTGAACACAACGTCACTTTTTGCTGACGGGAGAATTTGTCAAATAAGACTTATAGCAACGATTGTTTTATTTTTTAGAAGAAACAAAACAAGCTGACCAAGTTTCAAAGTTCTCACAATCACAATTTGCTAGATTATTTATAAAAAGAAAAAACAGCGTTTATCAGCAAACATGAAAATTTCACCTTATCAGCACAGAATCTATTGCTAAAAATAAGAACTAATAGCATTTAACCGGATACGAACTTCGTATTGAAGAGTGCAAGTCTTGTGTATTGTCCTTCAATTCAAAGGAAAGCAAAGATTGAGGTTTCATGCCAACCATGGTTTTGCAGCAATGGATCTAATAACCAGGGTTTGGTGAAATGAGAGAGAACCAAAGCTATGAACTATTGAACAACCACAAGCAAAGCAAGGATCCAAGAAGTATAACATGGTTTATGGCCGTACCTCGTTAGCTTATCCACTTGCTTCCCTTCACGCTTCTCAGCAGAGACTCAGAAGACAAAGGTTTCTTCGTAGGGCACCGCCGGAGAAGGTGGACAGTCTTCTCCTTCGTAAGCTACACCAGAAGAGATTACAAGGATGTACAAGATGGTAATTTTCTTCCTTAATTTATAGCCCGTCTTCTCAAAGCCTAATTCGGCTCTCCGCTGTTCATCCTGTTTCTTGGACAAGCTGCCGATGCGTTTGCACTTCTGTCGTCGTATAATTTTTGATTACTTTTTACGCGATTTTGATAAAAATTAAAAAAACATCTTTAACATTATGTCATCAAAGGAAATAACATTTATAACATCAGAGATTAATTTTCATTACTAATATTACGACAGACTTATTAAAGCTAATTGTGCTTATTATTATTATTTTTTTATCACAGCACTATAGCTACATTAATTTTCACCCCTAAATAAAATCGCAATTATATGGCTAGTGTACTTTAAGAAAAATAAATAAAGAAAGAGAGGTGAATTAGAAAATTGAAATGTAACAGTAAATTCTCAAAAATCATAATAAAAAGAAAAACTAAATCTCATCAAATTGGACTAAAATTGAACTGCCCTAAATTGGACTGCCCTTTGGCTCTCTCACCCAGCCGTAAACACCCAGAATTAGCAAACCCCTCCCCCACACACACACATCAGTAGAGGCCAAATAGAGCCATGGACAATGATTCTTGGACGGCTCGCCTCTCTTTCGCCTCCAATCGCCAATTCTTGATTGCTAGAGTGTGTAATGCCTTTGGATTGTGTGATGCCGTAACGAAGAGTTGCTTCTTTGACTAAGGAGGAGAGCTAAAGGTTTTGACAGATATTTGGAGGTTTCTTTGTTAAGTGAAAATCTGGTACGAAGCAAGCACATTAATTCTAGTGCTCCCAAAGGAGAATGAAACAATTTGGTATAGTGGATCTATTGCTTTCTCTGAACAAAACAACCTGGCAAGAACACATTAATTATAGTGATCCTAAAGGAAAAGGGAAGAGTGAAACAGCCGAGAGAGACGGTGTAATTTTTTAGATTTCATGTTTTTAGTTGTGGGAATGAAATGGACGGTTCATGGTGTAGATTTCTCTTGATGGGTTTTGAAAAAATTAACGTGGATCACGAAATTAGGGAAGAATTCCCATGCCTGGCAATTTGCCGACGACCACGATCGGTGATTTGCCGATTCTTGGACTGCTCGCCTCTCTTCTGCCAACAGGCATCCATCCACCGCAACGCCGCCACACCTCTCTTCCACAATTAGTTAAGCCAGAAGAACACAGGCATGGAAGCCACCACCATCGTCATCACAAACGGCCGAGTGCCGCCGGCCACGTCAGTCACAGATCCACAAACACCAACGACCAACAATCACCCACCCACGACCACCAAGTCCCGTCAACACGCGTCCGTACACGTCGTCATGGAGATTCACCGACTGCATAACCACAGTAGTCTGCCACACGCCGAGGGCCACAAACAGCCACCAATCGATCACCCACGACCGCCATCGTTCGTGAATCGCCACTAGTCGTCCATCTGTGCCGCCGCGCCTCTCTTTGACAGCCCAACACCTCCGGCCACCCACAACCCTTGAGTCTAGACGTCTATCCACAGCCAATCGCATAACCACTGTAATTGCAGAGTAGTTAAGGAAGAAGGAAATGCATAGAAGGGGAAAGGGAATGGGAAATGCAGAGAAGATAATGTAAAAGTTAAAAATAGGAAAATTAAAGATGCATGAACACAAAAAAAAATGCAAAAAATACAACCAAAAAAAGGGCTAATGAAAAGAGAGTTAGTGTTCGAAAAAAGGAATTTTACCATGAATGATGAAGTTGACAGTTTCTGATAACGGAGATGGAGAAAGGATGAGGATAAGATGATAGACTCGTGAGAGAGAAAGACAGTTATGTAAAGTATAGGTAGTAGGAAATAGCATTTTACATTTTTATCCTCGTAATGGACACTTGTCAATACATGAGTCGCTCTCAATGTAACACCAAAAGGGTATGACACCAAAAAATGACTTCTCATTATAAATAGTATAGATACAATGTAACGATATAAGGGGTAAATTCACTTTGATCTCCTCTACTTTGAAAGTTTTTGTGATGTGGCGCCCTCTACTTTAAAAATAACTACTATACCTACCTCTACTTTTAAAAAGTGGGAGCATTAATCAAATCCGTTACAGAGTTGTTCAATAGACATTATTACCCTCTTGTTTTGTTTTATTTACTTCATTAAACAATTGAAGTACAGGGCTAAAGTGCAATTTTCTCTATCATTCTCTCATTAACCATCACCACGATTGGCTCTCACCCAGCATCGCAGCACCACACAATCAACCCACGACAAACCACCATCTCCAAGAAGCCCGCCACAATAAACCACCAAAAGACCCCATAACAAAACAATCGCCAATAAGCTCACCGCCACAAACCCCGATTTCCACCATCACCCAATTGTGCGAAGGTGAACTCTGGCGAAGTGGGTGGTGGTGGAAATTGAAGAAATCGGTAGCTGTGGCGCTGGATTCATTGTGGTGGTAGTCACAAACGGCACATCATAAGAAGGTAGGATTGGCACATGTAGCGATAGGGGATGGCAACGAAGATCAATGGTGGCTTGATGGCGGTGGAGATCACTTGTTGCGGCGGCCGATGGTAGCAGCAGTTTGGGTGAGGGGGAGAGAGGAGAGAGAAGAAGGGGAGGTGGGTTTGGTGCAAGTAAGTGTGGGGGATGGCATGAACTCGCCGCTGTCGTCTAGGCTCGCCCGTGGTTCTTTCGCCCCTGCCACAGGCTGTGGTTGGTGGCCCTAGTGGTGTTCCTTAGGTGAGCCGTTAGCGATGGATATGGCCTTGATAAGCTAGAATTGAGATGACAATAGAGGTGTTGGTGGTGATTCAGTGGTGGCACAATGGCGATGGAGATCCCCTGTAGCAACGACCGTGGCAGAATTTTGGGGTAGGGGGCAGAGAAAAGAGAAAGAAAGGGGAAAGAGAAAAGAAATTAGGGTTAAGTTTTTTTGGTGAAATGACAAAATCACCCTTAAAAAATTTAGTTTTATGCCACTTGAAAGGGCATTTAGGTAAATGAATTGCCAATTTTAAACTATGTGAGGTTAAAAGGGTATATTGGTCTTTATAATATAACTTTGGACTTCAAACTATTCCTGCTAAAAAACGTAGTTAAGTTGGAAAGAAACCGTCTAATGCGCCCACTTTTCAAAAGTAGAGGTAGGTTTAGTTGCTATTTTTAAAGTAGAGGGCACCATATCGCAAAACTTTTAAAGTAGAGGGGGTCAAAGTGCATTTACCCCGTGAAATAAACATGAGCCACCGTAGCACAATCGATGTGTGTGCAATATAAATATTATTAAAAGAAAAAATTAACATCACGTATATGTATTTATTCTCACATTCAGTAAAATGAATCTTACATAACAGAAAAATAAGTTAGTCATACGTGTTCAAAAATAAATTAGCAAAATATTATTATCGTAGCAAACTTGGCCTGAAAACTAAACATATTTTTGTAGGTAGTTGTTTACCAATTAAGATTTTTATTTTGTTCATTTTTTAAAAAATTTCTTAGAAAGTCACTTGTCATCAATATAAATTGGTAGTTATGTAACATCAAAAAAGTATTACACAAAATCAAGTTTTGGCTTAATAAGTAGTATTATTATCATATCAAACTTGGCCTTCAAATTTTTTTAACTATATTTTCTGATGAATTTTAACTTGCGAAAACTAAACATATTCTTGTAGGTAGTTACTTACCAATTAAAACATTTATTTTGGGTCATTTTATAAATTTTTTTTTTGAAATGTCACTTGTCATCGATATAAGTTGGTAGTTATGTAACACCAAAAAAGTGTTATACCAAATCAAGTTTTGACTTAATAAGTACTATAAATATTGATATTACTTGCACTTCACTTTTTTCATTAAGAATTAATAATTTAATTTTTGGGGTAAATTGGAGAATAACATTGATAATTAAAAGGGTTACAAAGTTGCTCAAAGACGAGTAAAGGTCACAACATTTTCGTGATTCTGTATATACAAAATCACAAAGGTCTAAAACTAACGACGAACCGATAGACCCCGTATAAATTACAATTAAACTAAAGTATTTCGTACAATTTAGATTAACTTTAAATAATAAGCGAAGGCCTAAATGTTATATAGAACACCTAGTAAAATAAAGACAAAACATTGTAAATCTAAACAACACAAATATTACACTGAGTAAAGCAACCAGAACCGGACGAAAATCGAATATGTACTCGATAATAAAAGGGATCACAACGCAAAGATAAGAGGCAGTCAACCTAGCACGGTTCATAATATTTCACCGGCATTTTCACCCCCAACGGCCACAATAAAGTTGGGCAACAAACCAACACCGACTAACCAGGGCTAAACTAGATTGTAATAGAGTTTATCCCCTCCTACACCCCCCACCCACCCTTCCCCCCTCCAAACAAAATCCCAACACAGAAAAAAAACCCTTAGAGCAGATTACCTAGAAAACCCCTCCCAAAATCCCAACACAGAAAAAAAAACCCTTAGAGCAGATTACCTAGAAAACCCCTCCCCCCACCCCCTCCAACGGCACAAACAAGCCTAAAACCCCCAAGCCCCCCCCCCCCCCCCCAAGACATCACATTGTACCACACCAAAACCTTAGACAAGATTCATGTAACAACAACAGATAACCCTACAACTAACTATTGAGCCCTAACTATTGCAGGCAAAAAATTTCGGCCGTCATCGGTGGGATTCCAGCCACGGCCGGTAATAACAGATCTAATCCTAGCAATCGAAAAGCGTCTTCAATCAACAATAAAAATCGATCAACCCATAACCATTATTACGATTTAGACCTATCAGATCTAAAAAATCAAGAAAATATTGGAAGAGAGCCGGCGAATTAGAGCATGTATAGGCATCCCCATCCCCGATCGCAGCTGGGGAGGATGACGTCGGCCACCGCACCATCGTCGTCCTCCATCGCCATCCCCGATTTGCCGCTGACCTCTAAGGATGCCTGTCCTCAAATCATATACACACGAAAACAAAAAGATGATTTGAATATAAAGTCCTAGGCTAGATTTCGACCACCGGCCCACGGGCGCCATCGCGCAGTGGGGCGGCCACGGTGGCTGTTTGTGGAAACCTTTAGAGAGAAGGCAGAGAGATATCTTAGAGAGAGAAAATGAATACGAGTTGTCATGACATAATTTCATTGGATGACATTAAAAAGTGTGGTTCAAACAAATTTTATCGACGACAAGAAAAGTATAAATAATGTAAAATAATTAAACTGCGCTTACCAATTTCTCATAAAAAAATAAAAAATGTAATTACAGTTCACAGGTATGCAGGGCGGTTACATCTTGACTTTTTGAATAGATTAGTGTGATGCTTTTTCAATATTCACATATACTAGACAAATTGGGAGTACAAAATGCAGTTATTATAGTTGGTATTTCATGAAGAAGTACACTTTTCTCTAGTCCGTATATTTGACTATTTCTTTTGCATGCAAACTTGTTTTGGTGTAAACATTTGTTACTGAACGTCAAATAGTGTCCAAAAATACAATTTATGAGACTATACATAGTGAAGACAAGAAACAAAGAAAGGCAAAAGTAATTTAAAACTTCAAACTTTTTTCTTGAGGTACTTGGGAAAAAAAAAAAGGAAAGTCTAAAATTCTACTTTGTTTGGAATCGATTATTTCAGAATTTGGATTTCAAAATGAGAATTAGATTTGGAATTCAATTCATTTTCTTTTGTTTGGAACAAAAGGGAATTCAAAATACATAATTCTTATCTTGTATTTGGAAAACAAAGAAAATAGAAAGATAATAAATATTTAGACAATTATATCCTTGACTTTCAATACGGGGAAAAAAAACTATGGTGAGTAGTTTCACATATACTAATTACAGTGCGTGGTGGTGATGGTGTGCAAATAGTCACGATATAAGTGGTGGTGTGGAGGCACTGACTTTGAAAATGGTGGGATGGTCAATCATAATGACGGTAGTGGTGGTGGGGGTGATGGTGAGATGTAATTAGTGGTAGTGACGGTGACAATAGTGATAGTAGTGGCATCAATGACAGTGGTGGTTGTAGTGGTTTTCACGTTAGTAGTGATGTTGTCCAATGGCATCGACGACAATGTCAGTAGTGGTGGTGGTGGTGGAGGTTGGGAGGCAGTCTAGTGATAATATTAGCGGTAGTGGTGCTAGTGGTAGCAAGGCAACACTGTGGTAATGTTGGTGAAGAAGTTATAGTGATGCCAGCATCGACAATGGTAGTCGTGGCAGTGGTGGTGACGTGACGGCGGTGGTAGTGGGACGATCTAGTGATTGTAACAATGATAGTGGTGGCGACAGTGGTGACAACCATGTTGATCACGACACGGTTGATACGGTGGCACCAGTGTTAATAGTAATGACAATAACAGTGGTGGTGATAGTGCTGTGGCAGATACAGCGGCGATGGCGTTATATTGATGGTCATAGTGGTCATTGTGGCGATTTAACACACTTGACAACCGGTCGTGTGACTATGTTAGTGGTGGTGTCGTGTGGTAGTGGAGGTGGAAATGGGTATAGTGGTCCAGTAGTGGTGGTAGTGACGGTAAGGTAAGGGAGGCAGTTGTGGTGGCGATGGCATAGTGGAAGTAAAGGTGGTGTGGCGACAACGGTAATAAAGACGTTGCAGGTGAGTTCATTGGTCGAAAAGATTTAGGCAAGGTTAAAATAGGGTCAAGTAGATGTTTTTAGTTCGATAAATCGAAATCCCATGAAATCTAAGCATTTTTTTTTATCGAATTTCATACTAAAGAACACAAATCTAGTCAAATCTCATGAAATTCAATTCCAATTCTTAATAGTTTAAACAACAAAATTTAAATATTTAAAATGAGATTCCATCAATTTTGCGGTTCTAAAAAGTTTTCCTATGATTTGAGAATTTTGAGGGGATTTATTAGATTTCTCTACGGGGCAATATGGAGTCAAAAACCATGGACTACCCTTCAGTTGCAATGTGCATGCATATGCACATGTAAGTACTGAAAAAGTATTTATTAAGAGTTAACTACTCGGTTGACCACTGTATAATTAGACAAATTCAACTTTGACCACTGAACTTCGATTTGTGTGACCACTGAACTCATTAATTTATTAGACTCCGTCAGTCCCAAGTCCGTTAAGTGACTTCATCCGGGGGTAAATATGTCATTTTAGTTGCTTCTTCTTTCTTTCTCCCCGGATTTCCCTTTCAAGCCCAACACCACCACCAACCACCACATGATGCCACCATCAACCACCAAGCACAACCACACCATTAACCTAACACCACCACCAACCACCAAGCACAGCCACACCTCCACCACCAACTGCCAAATACAACCACGCACCCCCATCCCCACCCTCCGGCCCATACAATCCTGCACATACACTAGTGGTAAATTGATCGCCGACTATGGATCGCCCACACAGACAATCCCACACCTCCACATACACACAATCAATAGCCAGCAATCACCATTACCTTGTTAGATTTAAGCCTCTGCCCTCACCTAAGACCTTATGATTTATCACCATCACCAGTGATAAATTGCACATGCATAGCCATAGAGATTTGATGGGGTTTTTAATGGGGGCAATGATGAAGGTGTGGCGATGGTGATGGGATTGACGACGATTGGGTTTCAAGCGATTGGGTGGTGGGGTGGTGTTCACTGGTGCAAGCATAGAGTTAGAGGGAAAATGGATTGGTGGAAAGGGGAGGGAGATCGACCGAAAGTGCTAGCGGGATTTAAATGATCAAGGGGGAGGGGAAATGGTAGGTAATTGACGGTGCCGGCGATTACTGCTTGTTGTTTAGGGCTAGTGGTGGTGGCGGTGGTTGGACGGTGGTGGCGGTGGTTGGACGGTGATGGCTACTGACAGTTGGGTATTGGTGGTGCATAGCGGGCATGGAAGGAAGAAGAAGATGAAAAAAAAGTAGAAAAAAAGTATTCTTTATGTCTTGACAATTTTGCCCCTAAGTTAACCCCCATGTGCCTCGCACATGGGCACTTAACGTGCCAAAATTAACAGAGTAAGCCAGTTTATACTGACCAAATTAAAGTCTACTGACCAAAGTTAAATTTACCTAATAGTACAATGATCAACCGAATAGTTAATTCTTTTATTAAACACTTTTCAGTTTAGTTTATACTACTAACCAGTTTAATCTAAGCGCAACTCGAATAACCAGCACAAGCGTCAGAGATTAACTATGTTCCCATGATTAACTTTTAAAATTGGTCTTGAAAGCTCAATTTTGGCCCAACTCGAACCGATTTGACGGCCAAATAAGTTGCTAAATGAACATTAGTAGCGTGCATTCCTACCATTCGCTTTTGGCAATTGATAGATTAAGGGTTCGCTTGACAAATTTTTTTTTTTGATTTTCAGTTTTTAAAGAGCAGTTTTTTAAAGAGCAGCTTAATTTTTATTTTTTTTTATAAAAACAAGTGGGTGTTTGATAACCCCCTTTTTTTTTAGGTTTTTTTTTTTGGTGTTTGGTAACCATTTTTATTTTGACTTTTTTTTTGGTGGTTTGCGGTGGCGGGGCGTAGCGGTGGCTGCCAGCAGTCACCGACGGTGGTGGCCGGCGGCCGGAGGTAGCTACCGGTAGTCTCCGGAGGTGGCTGCCGGCCGTCTCCGGCGGTGGTCGCCGGCGGCCGGAGGTGGCTGCCGGCGGCAGGCAATCTCCGGCAGTGGTCGCCTGAGGTGGCTGCCGGCGGTGGGAGGGTGGTGGTGGTGGTAGGAAAAAAAAAACCAAAAGTGAAAAAAAAAACCAGTTTTTGGAGTTTTTTTTTTACTCTGCAGTTTAAAAACTGGTTTTTTAAATTGAAAAAAAAATGGTTACCAAACGCTCCTTTTTTTTTAGTTTTTAAAACTGAAAAAAAAAAGAAAAAAAAAGAGTGTCAAACGGGGCCTAAGTGAATCAGATAATTAAAAATTTGAACTTATCTGTTACTAGTATCTGGTGTTGGAAACTACAATACTAGGTGGCCTATGCGATCCAAGTAGTGAGTCTCAGAGTAAATCAAATACCATTTACAAGCAAGCCAAGTGACAAACGGAAAGTTTAAATTGGATGAAGCCGTGAACAAATCTTGTTGTTGACTAGTCTCCTGACACCTTGATATACGTTTACGAGATGCAGTTGCGGTGAATATCACGTTGCACTACAGTTGATTAGTCCGGTCTGTAAATTCCGGACACCTTGTTAGAAGACAAAAGCAAAAGTTGATACTATCACAATTTCGTTAATTGTATCGGGACTTTGATATTAGTCGGGTGCAATCGCTTGCAGTTTTGATTTCTCAGTATTTTAATTTTAAAATATGTCATCTAGAAAAAAAATCATAATTGAATTTTCACAAAAACGAAAGTATATTCTTCGATGATGATGTTTAGAGAATGGAAACACGTAAAAGATGAGAGAGATAAATTTTAAGTATTCGGTAATGAGGTTTACAAGTGGTTGCAAGATTTTGGTGCACTGTCAGAGCACAAATTTTTTCTAGTTTATTGGGTTCTTTTTGGACCAATGTTACTTTTCAAAATAATATAGTATAATATTATGAATAGGCTAGCCCTGTTGCAAGATCATTTCAGTAAAGTAATACTCGTTCCATTGCACTTTACTTGATCAAATTTCTTTTTTTGAACTATACCAGTAAAATTGCTCACATTTTAGTTTGAGATATCAAATTTTCTTTTTCTTCCAACTTTGACCTTTCACTAATTTATGAAAACAAATCCCACCCTTTATTTATCATTTAAGAGAACCTAAGTAAACCAAAGTAGAATCTCAGATAAATGTCGTACACCAAGAGATAGCACCCACCACCCAACTCTTTCTTCTTCTTCACCGGCGATGGCAACATCACCTACAACTTTGCACCACCAATCACATTCCTACAATAAATCCAACTGTAAATCTTAAATAAATGCAATAAACCATCCAGGACAAGAGATAGCACCCACCACCGAACTCTTTCTTCTTCGTCACCAACGACCGCAATATCACCGCCAAACTCTTGGAAAAATAGGATGGGGATGATGAGAATTGGTTTGGCTGAAAAAGGGGGTAGGTGAGCGATTTGCGCACATCCCCGAATCCAAGACTAATATAACCAGCTACGGAGGGTGGAAATAAACTAGTTAGTCTTTGTTTAAAAGGAGGAGAGCCATGGATGAAAGCATTAACAAAGACCGATATTTCGATTAAAACAAGAAATTAAAGCTATGAGGAAAAGAAAAGACAAGGAATGGGAAAAGATAAAAAAAAAAAAAAGGATAACGGCTATGATGGTAAAAATAGTAGTTGTAAGTAAGGGCAATTTTGAAAAATCAATTATTTTTGGCACTTTTCTAGAACTTTGTACAATTTAAAGGCGATCAATTAAAATAGGATGGAAGTACATTCTTTGAGATAATTTTATCACGTACTTTTGTAACTCTATATAACGGATTAACAAAAATGACACTTACTTTGGCGTCAAAGCTTGCCTGTCAGTAACACCATCCTGACACTGTAAATAATTGCGGACAAAGTGCATGAGAGCGGTTATGGATGTCTTCCTGCTCGTACAGGCGACCTATAAATGGGCACAAAAAACTTGGGCTGTCACGCTAAGTCAAAATGCTAATTCATAGAGGATAACATTGACAAATCTTGCAGGTCATGGCGTCTTAAAGGAATATTGCTCAATTATAATCGCATTTTTCTTGTATATATGATGTCCTCAGACTCATAGGATAGAGGACTTCATTTCTCAAGTCACAAGACCTGCAAGGCTGCATGTCACCTTTTTTCATATATGAACCCCTTCTAGCATTTGTCTGCTAAACTTTCTTTCATTTTGATGTATCCACCAACTGCGATACTTATCGTCACAAAGTTTGCGACGAACATTTTATCTCCAGCACCGTACTACATTAGTACGTAAAAAACTAAAGACCAAAGATGATCCCTAGAATATAGGTCCCTCGTGAAAAGAAGGAGATAGTCTCCCCCAATTTTACCATCGGCCATGGTTGTTAGGCTCCTGCAGAACTTCTGATACTCTGAAAACCGAATGTTCGATCCACACCTTCCACGCACTAAATTGTCACCGAAGGGTGTTGTTTTTGTCACAAATGATTAATTTAGAAAGAGGTGTAACAAATCAGGCCCTGTTTAGAATGGGCAGGAAATGTTACATGATGCATCATCTGAGTCCAATTATGCCAGTTCCGAGCCCCATACACCCAAAAACTCATTAGCATGAAACTGGGCCTCAAAAGGGACAACTTCTTAGCACAACGCCTCAAAATTTTACTCATTGTCCACTCAAAATCGGACTCCCTTCATGTCATTGAACTTTTTTTCCTTATTGATTCTTTTTTACCTTTTCATAAAAAGATTAATGCCCGTAAATATTGAATTTACTCGTTATTTTTGTCAACGAAAGTACTTTATAATTTGTTATTACGGAGTACTATTTAAGTTCAATTCAATTTTTACGCGTTGAAAAACCTAGCATAAGTTTTGGGACAAGTAAAAACGAAACTAGTTAATGGAAAGAAAAGAGTATTAATCAGCAGCATATTCCTTTCTGCAGTTTCAATCATTAGTGACACCTGTGGGACTCAAGCCGAGTAACATTGGCTCTGAAAAATACTTTGGTGCAAAAAACTAATCCACGACAATGTTGTAAGATCATTCAACGAACAATTGAATAGCAATGGTAGTCTCGAATTTTTAAGTTTTACTAATCTCATAAAATAACTCGTTAGAGATGTGATTCCAACAAGCGACACCTGTGGGACTCAAGCTGAGTAACATTGGCTCCGAAAAATACTTTGGTGCAAAAAACTAATACATGACAATACTGTAAGACCATTCGACGAACAATTGAATAACAACTATAGTCTCGAATTTTTAAATTTTACTAATCTCAAAAAATAACTTCTTAAAGATGTGATTCCAACAAGCGCCACATCTCAATACGCATAAGAAAGTCTAAAGAGTCAGGATCCTTTCAGTTTTTCTGTGGGTCAACTCAAGAGACATCATTTTAATTTCAACAAGTCTGCATGACAAAACCAGAGCACAACCCACCCTGGCTGTCTAAGCACAGGCATGGCACCAGTTACAAACAAAGCTCCTTCAGACTGCACATTTTCTCTGCAGGCCTCCTCACACAGCCCAAAGAAGCACCCATTTGACAATACCAATTCCCAATCAAATTCCTCCTAATTTATTCTTGCACATTGTGACCTGAACACCAAATCACCGGGGGTACCAATGACCAGGGTCTTTAATTATCTGCCATGATCTGGTATTTCTAGCGGCAGGTGTAGATGAACAAACAAGAGTGTGTTGAAAAGAAAAATGCCAGTCCATAGTAGTGTCATTTATGGGGAAATGCTATTTATATTCTTCTTTTGTCTTTAAAAATATATTTTTAGTGACAAATAGAAATTAACCGCTTCATGTTTGCATTTCAGATCTAGTATCTCGAGCTAAAAGGTGTGATCACAGAATCAACCAGCTGTTGTTCTAGATTCCAGTTAATAAAAATCATGAAAGAAAGTATTACAATCAAATTATAAACGTAAAGTCACCGAAGAAATAAAGCTAAAATTAAGAAACTAAAAGAAAATTATTAGTCTTATCCAGTTGTAGAGCCAGAAAATCATATTTAAGGTGGGTAGCGAATATCAAAGGTAAAACTTAAAAATTGATATTTGAGCTCGATCTTTGTTATTTCACTTCTACTTACAAGGCATTTAGAGTTGCAAGTGGAGCTTTGAACTATACTTTTGCCACTAAAATTGACTAGATAACGGCACTTTCAAGGCTTTTAGCAGAGAAAGTGAAGTTTAGAAAGTTGAAAGTGAAGCTTATATATAATTTTCTTTCGAGAAAGTTTAACATGTAAAATAATCAAACAGACATCGCCTTTAGATGAATACTTCCGCTTATACGACTTAAAATTCCTAAGATACAGAAAAAAAAAATTGGGACATGCACAAATTGTAAAGAATCCTTTAAAGCAACAGGAGAGAAGCGGAAGTAACATACGCAAACACGAAGGAATTGAAGCAGGTGGTTTGTTTTCTACACAGCTATGCATGGGATGGGTCCTCATAGCCATTGGCCATTGGCCATTGCCCAGGGCAAATGGGCGTAAGCCTTTTTAGGTACAATTCAACAGCATCATATGGGGAACCCAGCCTACGAGGCATGCACGGTTGACTGCTTACGTGAAACAGGGCCTACAGTCTTGGTTACCCAGGACACAGTCAAGTGGGTATGCAACCCCAAAGTAAAGACTCCTTTACCTGCCCTGTGTGGCTCAGTTCACAAATTGCACGAACATCAGTAGTGCTATTCTAGGTTACCTTATAAACTATACCAACCACTTTCTACCTATGTTGTTCTTATTTGTACATAAGATTTTCCGGCATAAAATAAATAAAGCGGAATAAGTAGTTTAAACTGCTAGAAACATCATTTGTGAGTAACGAAGGCTTTTTAAATCAACGGCATTAATAACATCATATCACAACACGCCCTCAGGAGCATGGAGGCCATGCCACTTCCTTCCTATTCGTCTCATCTTGGCCGGTCTGCAAAGCAGTTAGCTTCCCTCCAATTGTAATTCAATTCCCTATATATGCTATCCTCTTGATTCATCAATTGGCCATTAATGGAGTTTTTCACTGCCAACCAGAATCGTCCATCAACTTTCAATGCCCCCAGAACAAACCCCCCCCCCAACCCATTCATTCTCTGAACATGCATATAAACCCCCAACCCCCATGTCCCAAAAACAACCACTTGAAAAGCTCTTCAGATCATAAACATGGTGGAACAAGTATTGATGAACACCCAGAAACTCCAAATCGCCTTCTTAGCCCTCTTCTCCTTCATCGCCCTCCTCCACACCACCTTATCCTACACCCCCATCCTCAACGCCCACCTTCCCCTTACCCTGTCCTGCGCCCTCTGCGCGCTCCTCTCCCTCCTCTACCACCTCCACCTCCACACCCGCCCCCGCCCAACCCTCCTACTAGACTACTCCTGCTACAAACCACCACCCCACCACCATTGCACGCTAGCCGCCGCCGAGTACTTCATCCGCCGCGGTGCGCACTTCGCCCCCGAATCCATCGACTTCATGCGCAACATCTACCTCAAGTCCGGCTTGGGCAACCAGACATACGCACCCCCGTTCATATTCGATGAAAACCCCATTCCCACTCTGAGCTCCGCCTTGCAAGAATCCCAGCAAGGGATCTTCTCTTCCATTGATTCCCTCTTGGCCAAAACGCGAATCGACCCGAACCAAATCGACATTTTGATCGTTACATCCGGAAGCTTTTCGCCTTCTCCTTCTCCCTCCTCTTTGATTGTGAACCGGTACAAGCTAAAACCTGACGTGAAAACGTACAACCTAAGCGGTATGGGCTGTAGTTCCGGTGTTATCTCCATTGACTTGGCTGCTAACGTGCTCCGCACGTGTAAAAAGGTCCGCTACGCTCTTGTTGTCATCACAGAGAGTATCAGCTTGAACTGGTACCCCGGTGACAACCGTCCCATGCTCGTGAGCAACTGCTTATTCCGTGTCGGTTGCGCCGCCGCGATACTTACCAACGACCCGAGTGGCCGCCGAGTTGCCAAGATGGAGCTGGTTCACTCGCTCAGGACTCACCACGGTGCCGATGACAGAGCGTACCATGCCGCATTTCAGGAGGAAGACGATGAGGGTAATACTGGGATTTCACTCACCAAGGACCTGATAAGGGTTGCTGGCTTGAACCTGCGCGAGCACATGAGGGTTCTCGCACCCGGAGTCCTGCCACTGAGTCAACTCGCGAGCTACGTTTACTCGGCCGCAACGGCGGCCGTGTCTCGCGGAGAGTCGAAGCCGGTGGTGCCGGACTTCACGACAGCGTTCGAGCACATGTGCATACACACGGGTGGGAAGGCCGTGATTAAGCAAGTGGGGCGAGTCCTGCGACTCGGGGAGGAGGTGACTGAGCCGGCTCGGATGAGCCTGAACCGGTTTGGGAACACTTCTAGCAGTCTAGTGTTTTATGAGTTGGCTTATTTTGAGGCTAAAGGGAGGGTAAAGAGAGGGGACAAAATGTGGATGATTGCATTTGGGACTGGGTTTAAGGTGGGAAGCCTGGTCTGGAAATGGCATAGGGACTCTAGCCTGGAGAGTGACAATCCATGGGAAGACTGCATCGACAGATATCCATTGAAGACTTGGTAGATTTGTTCACCCTTCTCTTTTAAATTTTGTGTGGGTGAACTGGTGGTTGAAAACAAGCCAAATAGTGAAAGGAAAGTACCGTAATCGTTTGTTTAATTTGGTCGTGGATTGTTGTGACTAACTACACATTTGTTCTTGTTCGGTTTATATCATTTTGTTCTTAGAAGAAACATTAATCACACTTTTAAGCCGGAAAATCAGAAAAGGGAGACTTGGTCAAATTATTTGCGTTTATTAATAAATTGGGTCAATGTACCAATTATCCGCCCACTAACATATAAAATAATGTGTATTTGTTAGTCTAGATCTGGATAATTACAGTTATTTAGAAAATATTTATCTCCTAAGTGTTTGAGATAAATACGATATTTATCTCATAGGTATTTGAGATAAATACATCTTTATCTCCTAAGTGTTTGAGGTAAAGTCTGTCTCTAAATAATATCTTTATATAAAGGTTAAAGATATCCCAAGAAAATATAAGTGACAGATAATAAGTCACATGACAATCCCTCTCTATAGCACTCTCTCTAGAGCAATCATCAAGCTCTAGGATTTGGTTCGTGGACGAAGAACTCGACTCTAGTAGCCGTTTTTGTACATGTAAAAAAGATCAAGCGTGTTGGAGGCTCATAACAACAAGGATCCATTGTCGAAATATTCGAAGACTTCATACGGTATGTTTTCGAACCTACTACGTGTTACGTGGTAGCGCATTAATTTTAATTCAACATTGGTATCAGAGCATGATTACTTGTTGATTCGCCTTTAACATGCTAGAATAAATTATGTGCATGTTGTAATTTTTTTCGAATACGATATAAGAGACCCATTATAAAAAATTCAAAACTTTTAAGCATGTTATTCTGAAAAATAATTATATGTGTTTTGTTCTCCTATGGTTGATAAAATTTCATGATTTTTAGATGCATGGTTTGTGAGAAATCACGATTTTATTTTTTCAGAAAATTGTGATTTTTTTTGAGTATTGGGACTCAAATTCGGAGCATGATATTCAGTTTTTATCATTATCGGTTGATACATAATAAATCTATGTCACATAAGCTTTCCAACGATATATGGCACGCATGATTTGGCTTAAAAACGAGAGAAATATGACCTTAGAAAGTTGGCATCGCAACATGGCGGCTGCTGAAAAAATATTAGGGTTTAATGAAGAAGATAAACAGTGAATTCACCCGCGCCACGCGCTGACGACACGTGTCACGCATCAATAAGAGACGCCACGTGCCGCACTCGCTCAGGAGGAGCTGCCACGTGCGCAGACTGCTAGACACGCCCGATCACGCGTCAGGCTTCATCTCATGCTCCCCACGCGCGCGTGTAACCACGCGCCTTCTCTAGAAGCTCCAGATGGAATCCCATGCGCACGGTGGCGCATGGAGGCGCGTGCGGGCTATTTTTAGGCTGGTATTTGTCACGTCGGCGCGTGGAGCGCTTTCTTGGCTTTTGTAATTTTTCTATGGTGTTAAATTTACCTCAATACCCTCTGTGTGTGTTATGTTTAATTTTTAAATGACTTTTTCTAGAGAAATTAGTTTTAAAAATTTGTGTTGATATACACAGAATTTTTTCTTCAGAGGGTATATTAGGGGTGAATTCACTGTTTGTCAATTTTTAAGAATTTATCTCTCCTTTTTTGGCTATTTGGGAGTATTTTGTGGTACTTTTGTGATCCCAAAAAAATGCGAATAATGTGTAAATATTAATTTTTGCATTTCGTGGGAAAAATAAATATTTTTGGAGAGTTATATGACATAGATAAATTATGTTTTATTTATTTGCCCTGATTAGAGTTATGGTTTAAATATTTTTGTTAAAGTATATTTGTTGGGCTTTTGGCAAGCCCACACCTTTTTAAACCTAATTTCAAGGCCTTCGTGCACGTTTTTCTTAGAAAGAGAATGTTATCTATTCATCCATTTAATTACCCTTTAACTTGTTATTTGAGCATGCTAGTTTTAGGTTAAATGGATGGATATTAGATTGGCATTCTAAAGAAACTTATGTTTAATGTGTTTACTCTTGTTTTAAGAAAATTCTTTTGAGAATAATGTATTGTGCGGTATCTCCCTTTGTATTATTGGAGTAGTTTGTAGTAGGATTCTCAAAGATGTTGTATTCTATTATTTTCCTGTATATTTTCAGAAAGCCTTGTACGGGGACGTAATTTCGCACGCACATTATTCAAGCCAAAATTTTCTTAGCATAAGTTATTAGAATATCAATAGGGCTCAATGGAGTCCTTGCACACTTTATTACCTGGTGCAATTATATTGTTCTAAATTATCATGTGGATGATTTATTACATTATGGCTTATATGATGATGAAATTTATTGCGAAAAATTACTTGGAAAGTATTTTCCCAACTCACATACATGAGAGATGATTACGAGCTTAGCAAATTTTCAATTTCATGATGTGAGGAAGGATTATGTTTTTCATTTGAATTTTTTGAAATAAATATAAGGATGTATAATTAATGTCTTTTTCTTTGCGCAAACTAATGTAGTGAATAGAATGGCCACCAAGAATGTCATAGCTGATCTCGTTAAGGGTGAGAAACTTAACGGAGATAATTATGACGTTTGGCACAAAAAGATGAAATTCATGCTAAACGAACAAGAGCTCGAGGAGCACTTGACCAAAGAGATGGTCGCGCCCACTGAGGGGCAACCCCTAAGAGACCACACTGCCTACCAGAAATGGAATCAGAAAGATCGTAGTGCGTGCTACACCTTGTTGAGCAGCTTGCAAAATGATCTAATCGGGCAGTATGATGAACTTCCAACTTGCAAAGCTTTATGGGATCAGCTCAAGTTCTCTTTTGGTGGAACCTCAACTACGCGGCTTCTTAACCTTGTGATTAAGTTTGAGGAGTACACAAAAGACCCTAAACATACCATGAGTGAACATCTAAGGTGATGTCCAATATGATTGATAAGCTAAGGGATGCTGGCCATGCGCTCACAGATGAGCAGCAAGTCAGAGCTGTCATAAGGTCCCTTCCTGCCTCATGGGCCAATATGAAACATATATTAACCCACAGTGAAAACATCAAGAACTTTTCTGATGTTTCACAGCATGTCATCCTTGAGGCCGAGATTCGAGATGCTGACAAGACCCTTACTTATGTCGCCCAAGAGGGATTGCTCAATGCAAATGGCAAGCGTGGAAGACAAAGTAAGAAAGGCGAGGCTAGCACTTCTGCGCCAAAGGAAGGAAAAATGAAGAAACGCAAGAGAGGAAAATGTGGTGGGAAAAAGGATTTGTCTAAAGTCAAATGCTTCAACTATCAACAGAAAGGACACTTCGCTCGTGATTGCACTGAGCCGAAGAAGGTACTTTTAGAATCTCTCTCTCAGTTATATGTTTCCTCACATGTGATGGTTGCTCATTCCCAACCTGTGTGGTTTGTGGATACAGGTGTAACAAAACATGTAGCACGTGATCGAGAGGGGTTCATAGATTATCACCGGATTCCAGCGGGAAGCAAACATATCTTCATGGAAAACAATAGCTCCGAAGAAGTGCTAGGGGTTGGTTCTTACTAGCTCAAGTTGCGCACTGGGCGCACATTGATTCTTGAGGATGTGTGATATGCACCCACTGTTCGGCTTAATCTACTTTCAGTTACTGCTTTATTAGATAATGGTTTTTCCTTTATTTTTAGGAGTAATAAGTTAGACATCTTTTTTAATGATGTTTTGTTCGGACATGGTTTTCACATGGATAGTCTTTTTCAATTGGAGTTAATTGATTCTCAGTCCTCTTATTCTTATGTGGTGAATGATAATATTGTGAATGATTCTACCACCTGACATGCAAGACTGGGCCACATAGGTCAAGATAGAATGACTCGTTTGGCTAGAGAAGGCCTTTTGGGCCCACTCGCAAGAGTCAATCTACAAACATGTGAGGCTTGTTTGGCTGATAAAGCATGCAGGAAGCCTTTTAGAAAGGCTGTGAGAGCAACTCAGCCACTTGAGCTAGTTCACTCTGATATATGTGGACCTATGAGTGTAAAGGCACGCCATGCCTCCTCTTATTTCCTTACACTGATAGACGATTATACGAGATATGGTTACGTGTATCTGATATCTCACCGCTATGAAGCTTTGAATTATTTCCAATGCTTTGTAGCAGAGGTTGAGAATCAGAAAGAGAAGAGTTTAAAAACTTTTCGCACTGACCGGGGACGCGAATATTTGTCCGATCACTTCAAGAAATTTTGTGAGGAAAAAAGGATACGCAGGAAACTTACTATTCCTAATACTTCACAACAAAATGGAGTTACGGAAAGAAGGAATAAAACATTGTTAGACATGGTTAGGTCTATAATGGTGCAAGCAAACCTCCCAATATCTTTTTGGGGGATGCTCTTTTAACTGCTGCCTATATACTTAATTGAGTGCCTTCATAATCAGTTAAATCCACCCCATATGAGCTTTGGAATGGCCAAAAGCCAAATTTGGATAACTTGCGCCCATGGGGCTCAGCAGGTTATGTTCACAGTACTTCTCATAAGTATGGGAAACTAGGGCCGAGAGCTAAAAAGAGTATCTTTTTGAGGTATTCTAAAAACTTTAAAGGCTATGTGATGTATGGTGAACATTCAAATGGTGAAAAAACTGAAATAGAGTCTCGTGATGTCGATTTCATAGAGAGTGATTTTCTTAGCATTGGAGACGCAAGTAAGAATCTTGACCTCTATGAGTTAGAGAAAGTTGAAGCCACTTTACCATCTCCAAGCGAAGGTGGGGAATTAGTTCCTCATCCTGTTGTCGCTGAAGATAGTATAAGTGATCTTTAACCTAGTAGGAGGATCCTAGACAGTGGGAGCACACCATCAGGACCATCAGGTCAACAAGATTTTCAACTGCGTAGAGGTGCACGAGGAAGAGTTCCACGCCTTCGTTTTGAGATTGACGGTGAAATTCTTATGTGCACTCCAACTGATGAAGATGAGCCCACTTCTGTGGAAGAAGCCTTATCTTCACTTACTAGTAATGAGTGGATGGCTACAATGAAAGATGAGTTGAGCTCAATGGAGAAGAATCAGGTCTGGGAATTGGTTGACCTTCTTCCAGGGCATAAGACTGTTGGAAACAAGTGGGTTTTTAAAAGTCAAGCGTAAGGCAGATGGGTCAATTGACAAGTATAAGGCACGTCTTGTGGCGAAAGGCTATACCCAACAACGGGGTGTGGACTATGAAGACACATTCTCTCTAGTGGTGAGATTTGCTTCAATTCGCCTGATCCTAGCTATTGTCGCCCAGCAGGATTTAAAACTTTTTCATATGGATGTTAAGACTGCATTTCTCAATGGAGAACTAGACGAAGAGATTTATATGGCTCAACCTGAGGGTTTTGAAGTCAAGGGACATGAGCACAAAGTTTGCCGGCTCAAACGTTCTATATATGGTCTCAAACAATCGTCTAGGCAGTGGTACTTTAGGTTTCATCATGCCATTACCTCTATAGGTTTTGAAATGATTGAACAAGACCATTGCGTTTACGTAAAACGATCCAAGAAAAATATTCTGATCTTTTCTTTGTATGTGGATGACATTCTTTTAGCTGGGAATGACATGAGTTCCATTGTCGCCACTAAGCAGTGGTTGTCCTCAACTTTTGAGATGAAGGACATGGGAGAAGCTAATTATGTGCTCAGGGTTAAAATCATACGTGATCGTCCAAAGAGACTTCTCGGTTTGTCTCAAGAGACATATATCAAGAAGGTCATTGAACGATTTCGTATGCATAACTCAAAACCCATAGACACTCCAATGGACAAGGCGTGTACTTTAAGCACAGACCAATGCCCAAAGAATGATGAGGAAAAGAATCGGATGTCCAAAGTGCCTTACGCGGCTGCAGTTGGGAGTCTGATGTACGCTATGTTGTGTACGCGTCCAGACATCTGCTTTGCCGTTGGAATGGTGAGTCGTTATCAGAGTAATCCTGGACCCGCTCATTGGAATGCGGTGAAGAGGATTCTTCGATACTTATGTGGAACCGCTGATCTCGTCCTGTGTTATCATGGTGGAGACTTGAGATTGAGAGGATACAGCGATGCTGATTGGGGCGGTGATAGAAATGAGCGCAGATCCACTTCAGGTTATGCATTCATACTAGGAGGTGGAGCTATCTCTTGGTGCAGTAAGAAACAGACTTGCATCGCCCTATCCACGATGGAGTAGGAGTATGTTGCTTGTTCAGCAGCAGTCCAGGAAGCTGTTTGGTTGAGGTTATTCTTACAGGTTCTAGGGGTTACAGCTCATGCAGACGAGTCTGTCACTGTTCACTGTGATAATACAGCTGCCCTAGATTTTGAAAAGGATCCCAAATATCATGGGAAGGCCAAACACATAGGCCTTCGTTATCACTTCATTAGAACTTTAGTTGCGCAAGGAGAGGTGACCATAAAGCATATACCTACTGGCAGAATGGTGGCTGATCCTTTGACCAAGCCTATTGCTAGAGATGTTTTTCTTTCTCACATTAGGAGTATGGGACTACGTAGGGTTTGATATGTTTATGGCATCTCATGTACTTGACATTATTTATTACATTAAATTTTTATTCCTTGATTTGAGTTTATTTTGGAATGAATGGATAATCTTTGTGATTACATATACATCCTTGTTGAGAGTGTCACCAGGCTTGAATTGACCCACTCACACGGGTAATTCACCTTGGCGCTAAGATAGCGAGCAAGATGAGACATAATTGTCTTAGGCGCCAAGAGGGCGAATAAGATGATACAGCTTATAAAGCAAACATGTCGCCTTAGTTGGAGCTAAGATGAGACCTATAAGGTTAGGTCGATCATGAGTATCTCCACAACTCTATGTAGCCTGTTTACAGCCGAATGTGAGATTTCAGGTAGGCACTATGAGAGTGACTGTGCTGAAAAACTCAGGTTAGGCGCTTGTACAGCGACTAGACTCAGATTCGTATGGCGTATTTTATTATACATTTATGTGACACGCCCTTGCAGGTTACGCCATAGCATGCAAATCATACTGCATGTGCTAAATGCAGACCGACAGTGGGAGTGACGAATGAATCCCTGCTTCGTCACTGTGTGAGCCACTTGGATCAAAATTTTTGATCCTATATGGTACCCTTTTCACCTTAGACTATGTCATGAAGAGGATACTCAATGTCGCTACTTTAGCATGTACCCTTGGATCATGGATGATGCGGTCTCGCGGGGCATGTCTAGGAAAGCGGTTGGGTCTAATTGGAATGACATGAGGGCTTTGGGAAGAAAGTTCAATATTATACCATGTTGTGTGATTCATAGCCCAGGCGACTTTGTCGATTTTCGTTTCGATATGAGTCATGAATACATAACATATGAGAGGTTTAACACTGCTCACTATGAGGGATTTGAAAGTGTTTAATCTGGTGTAATTGAACTATCTGGGGTACATACGAGATTTTTTGGAGTGATGTATTGTGTTAGTTTGGTGATAACTTAATACAATACTCCTCAACTGGACATCCTTTCTCGTAGGTCGCACGTTCCATTTCCTGTATGAGGAGATGAGTGGACAAGAGATAAAGAGGGACTGCACGATTTATTTGCCCTATGTGTGGGCGAGTGGGAGCTGTTAATAAATTGGGTCAGTGGACCCATTATCCGCCCACTAACAGATAATGTGTATTTGTTAGTCTGGATAATTACAGTTATTTAGATGATATTTATCTCCTAAGTGTTTGAGATAAATACAATATTTATCTCATAGGTGTTTGAGATAAATACATCTTTATCTCCTAAGCGTTTGATGTAAAGTCTGTCTCTACATAATATCTCTATATAAAGGCTAGAGATATTCCAAAAAAATATAAGTGTCAGACAATAAGTCACAAAACAATCCCTCGCTCTATAGAACTCTCTCTAGAGCAATCACCAAGCTCTAGGATTTTGTTCGTGGATGAAGAACTCGACTCTAATTGTCGTTTTAGTACCTGTGAAAAAGATCAAGCATGTTGGAGGCTCGTAACAATAAGGATCCATCGTCGGAATATTCGGAGACTTCATACGGTATGTTTCCGAACTCACTATGTGTTACGTGGTAGCGCATTAATTGTAATTTAATAGCATTTTTTATTGTGTGGTATGTGAGAAATTGAAACATCCGTTATCATTTAGTTTGTTTGATTGTATATATAAATTCACACTTTTTAATTAAATTTGTGCAATTTTGTTGCTAAAAGAGACATTAATTAGTGACACTTTGAAATACTTTAATGACCAAATGGGGTGAGTTTACTAATAATGAGTACGGATTTAGCATCACTCCCAATTGGGGTGTCTATTGATTAATCTGCTTAATGATGAGCAAAAGGACATTAGGTAATTACTAGGCTAGATGGCATTCAACCCCTTTAAGGTTTATTCGTTATGAGAAACTAGGGCATAGGGTTCTAAGTCAAGTACTTAGCCCTATTAGGTTCGATAAATAACACAGTTGAAAATGATGGACGAAAATTAGTGCATGACTTGAACAATACAATTTAAGTAACTATCACAAAAACAATTCAAATTCAAAAGATATTCCACATGGAAAAAATTTTGGCTACTATTTCTATTGGAGGAATCTTCCTCCTATCTCCTATATAGCGACAATCAATCGTCTTTAAATATTTCTAGTAACTTTTATTTAGTGACACTAAAAAAGTGCTACAAATAATTATCGCTGAAAGTGATAGAAGAAAAGTCACTAGAATTATTTAGCGACTATATTAATTGTCACTATATATGGGGTTGAAGGAAGATTCCTACAACTCGAGTAAGAGTCAAAGTTTATTCTTCCACATGTCAAAACTCAATTTTATTGGATACCTGGAAAGCTAAGAAAAATAAGGGGTAAATACACTTTGTCCATCCCCACCCCCTACTTTAGATTGGGATTATTATGGTGCCCACTTCTTTAAAATGTTTTACTAAACCTTTCTCTACTCCTCGAAAGTGGGTAATTAGACGATATTACATCCAAGTTAGCACACTTTTTAGACCGAAAGTATTTGCCTTTTTTAAAGACCAAAATTCCCTTTTTATTTAACACACATACACAAGTAGGCACACGAGTAGCAGCAACCTCCCCCCCCCCCCAAATACCCACACCTTTCCATCCCCATCACCTACCACCACACATTGCATGAACACACATTTTATGAGAGGGCACACACTCACTCACTAAAAAACACACACAAATGCACACCCATATCCACACACACACACTAAAATGCATAAAAACTCACACCCACACACATACGCGCGCACACTGAACACGCAATCACATACTTGCACGCGCGTGCGTACACATATACACACACTGCACATACATGCACTAATGGAGATGTGAGGCGTGGGCGTGGGTGGGTGCCTATAGGAGCGAGGTGGGTGAGGGGAGGGGGAAGGGGTGACTGTGTCTATTTTGGAGATACGGGGGCGGGGTTATGGTGGTGGCAATACTGAAAAATGTTTGGGACTTTGATTTTGGTCACACTATAATGCTACAGCTATGAGGCGCCGTAACTCTACATCACCATTCAAAGTTAACAAGATCATGCAACATCATCAGTCCTAGTGATTTAGCGTGTGGCTTTTTATGCATATTAGAAACGCCTTTCCCTTGTGGAACTCAAAATAAACGCATCGATCTCGCCACCGAGATTGTCAAGTATCTCCGACATATAGCCATGTTTGTGGAAGTAACACAAATATTCAAATAAACCACTAAACACCATCTTAAAGGCTTTTAACATCACATGTTTAACACTTTGTTATTCTGTCTAGACTTTATGGGACTTATGTTGCTCTTGGACCTAAGCATGTTGTTTTCCCAGTAGGGGCTAAAAATTAGGCGATGAACTGTGGAATGCATGAAAACTTCCCCGAAAATGCATTTGTGAGTGTACATATCCATCAAAATTCCTTGAACTTGTAGACTGATCAAATATTAGCCATTCAGAAATCAAAATAATGTGCCAACATCTACTTGCTTTCTCACACTAACAAAAAAGAGAGCTAACCCGTTGCTTGCTCTGTGGATGTCTAGATCTTTTCTAAAAACCGTCTATTACATAATGTAGCAGATGCTATTTAGAAAAGAGCGAGACAATCTGCAAAGCACCCTCCCCTTTTTTCTTACTTTCTCTCTCTTTAAAAAAACCCACTACCTTTTCTGCCTCTCTCTCTCCCCTCTCTGAACTACAGGTTCCTCCGCTTCTGCCTCCCAACCTCCACATCCACCACTAACACTTTTTGAGAGAGAGTGACAAGGTTGATAGCACCGCCGCAATAGCCTAGGCACTGCAGTCGTACCTTAGTACCGCTGCCGCAGCCTCAACATACCTGGGAACCATTGCCATCGCTAAGAACAATAGATAGCCAAACAAGATCGCCAATCACCTCTTTTTTCATTAATTTTTTCTTCAGATTTTATTCTAATTCGATTGGACTTAGAGCTTCATGTCTATTTAGATTTGTGATTTCTCTTGTATTGAGGGTTAGGGCAGCAGGGGATCACATGGTGGTTGGGGGAGGCAGAGGTTCAGATGGTAATGGTGATGGGTTCAGCGGTGGTGGCAGAGTGGTGATGGTTGTGGGTGTCAGTGATGTTGTCTGGGATGAATGATTGGTGGTTTCTTGATTGTGGTGGAATGCTATGGTAGTTCTGCCATGGCCGTGGTTCTTTTGTTTCATGCCGCCACTACAAGTTTGGGTTTGCTTTGCGGTTTGGTTTGATCTCGGTCTACTTTCAGTTTTCTTTGATCTCTTCCTAATTTTATGTTTTTTGTCTGCTTAGTAACAATTTTTTTAATCGTGGGATTGTATGGTTATTGGATGAAACTGGAAGAGCACTCTATTCTTATTGGATGAAACTGGAAGAGCACGTAACGAAATAAATAACAAACATCAAAGCACAAAGACAAGCAACGAACATAAAAGCACAGTGAACACATAGAAAATTTATTTAGATTATCTGCTATATTATGTAGCATGAATATTGATAATCAACACAAAGGGACAATATGGTAAAAAGCACCGTCCGTTGCATTATTTAACGGATGACTAATTTTTTTAAAACAAATTAGATGAGGACTACCCAGATTGGGCAACTTACTAAGAGGGTGTTTGAGATTGATTCTATATTGGTCAAACCTGATTAAATTCAGATTAAATCAGTTTTGAAGTGTTTGACAAAAAAAAAAGTAAACTGATTAAATCTGCTCCGATGTGCTCAAAACTGATTAAAAGCCTGTTTGAGATTGATTAAAAATAGCAGATTCTGCTTAAATCTTAATCAGTTTTCAAAATCTGATTTAATCATAATTAGTTTGCTGTTTGGCAAAAGTAGTTATAAATTAGATTAAATCTATAAAAAGTTTTTGAATAAAAATACTTAAATTAGTTTCACTATGACAAAATGACCATATAAGACACTCAGTTTTCTAATATCCAAGCAACGTTAACATAACTTTTATTCGTAAATAACTATAATGCCCAAATAAATTATGAAAATAATTATTTTCACGCACCTACAAAAGTTGTTACCTTTTATTTTAAATTAAAAATACAAACAATATTATGTTATTGCTTATAGTATCACATCCCCAAATTACCAATAAAATTTATCTTAAGCAAAAAAAAAAATATCTAGAAGAAAAGATTACAATATGAGAAGATAGAAGAACTTACAGAAATTGGTGTGGAAAAAGTAAAGAGGGCAGCTGTATCCCTCTTTGTTAGCCTTAGGTGAAGATTAGCAATAAGAGAGATAATCTCCAAAAACTATCTAATAAATTAAGGGGTATGAGATTTCTTTTTGTGAAAAAATATGGGGATAAGATGGTAAATTAAAAGATCAAACCTGATTATGGAAAAATGATTATTCCATAATCCTCACTTTTGAGGATTATGAATTAAATTAGTTTTTAGCTTTTTGAAGATGGATTAAATTTCTTAATCTCTTTTGCCAAACACCCACAAACCTGATTTAATCTAGATTAAATCAGGTTTGACCAAGATTTAATCAATCCGAAGCACCCTCTAAATCCATAATCCTCATTTTCTTGGATTAAGATTTTATTAGTTTTGGAGAATCAGATTTGACCAAGAGATTTATCAAAATATCATTACATATAAATAACATCAAATGCTTAACTTCAGTTTGAATACACTATATGGTAAATTTGTTATACTAAACCTACTTTAATCCCTTTTTATCCAAACACCTTCAATAATTTTTAATTTATTATGCTTAAAATGGATTAAAGCTGATTTTAGAAACTGATTCTGATTTAATCAAAATCTACTTTTAAGAATCAATCTCAAGCGGCCTTTAAAATTGCCTACACGAATAATGGATCAGCTCCCAACAAAAAAAGGATTAAAACTTACATAGTTACGATTTTTCACATCGAATTACGTAATCTCTACTTAATCTCTTGTAACTTGATAGCACTGCCGCAATAGCCTAGGCACTGCAGTCGCACCTTAGTACCGCTGCCGCAACCTCAACATACCTGGGAACCATTGCCACCGCTAAGAACAATAGATAGCCAAACAAGATCGCCAATCACCTCTTTTTTCATTAATTTTTTCTTTAAATTTTATTCTAATTTGATTGGACTTAGAGCTTCATGTCTATTCAGATTTGTGATTTCTCTTGTATTGAGGGTTGGGGCGGCAGGGATCACATGGTGGTTGGGGGAGGCAGAGGTTCGGATGGTAATGGTGATGGGTTCAGCGGTGGTCGCAGAGTGGTGATGGTTATGGGTGTTAGTGATGTTGTCTGGGATGAATGATTGGTGGTTTCTTGATTGTGGTGGAATGTCGTGGTAGTTCTGCAGTGGCCGTGGTTCTTTTGTTTCATGCCGCCACCGCAAGTTTGGGTTTGTTTTGCGGTTTGGTTTGATCTCGGTCTACTTTCAGTTTTCTTTGATCTCTTCCTAATTTTATGTTTTTTGTCTGCTTAGTAACAATTTGTTTTTTAATCGTGGGATTGTATGGTTATTGGATGAAACTGGAAGAGCACTCTATTCTTATTGGATGAAACTGGAAGAGCACGTAACGGAATAAATAACAAACATCAAAGCACAAAGACAAGCAACGAACATAAAAGCACGGTGAACACATAGAAAATTTATTTAGATTATTTGCTATATTATGTAGCATGAATATTGATAATCAGCACAGAGGGACAATATGGTAAAAAGCACTGTCTGTTGCATTATTTAACGGATGACTAATTTTTTTAAAACAAATTAGATGAGGACTACCCAGATTGGGCAACTTACTAAGAGGGTGTTTGAGATTGATTCTAGATTGGTCAAATCTGATTAAATTTAGATTAAATCAGTTTTGAAGTGTTTGACAAAAAAAAAAGTAAACTGATTAAATCTGTTCCGATGTGCTCAAAACTGATTAAAAGCCTGTTTGAGATTGATAAAAAACAGCAGATTCTGCTTAAATCTTAATTAGTTTTCAAATTTTGATTTAATCATAATTAGTTTGCTATTTGGCAAAAGTAGTTATAAATTAGATTAAATCTATAAAAAGTTTTTGGATAAAAATACTTAAATTAGTTTCACTATGACAAAATGACCATATAAGATACTCAGTTTTCTAATATCCAAGTAACGTTGACATAACTTTTATTCGTAAATAATTATAATGCCCAAATAAATTATGAAAATAATTATTTTCACGCACCTACAAAAGTTGTTACTTTTTATTTTAAATTAAAAATACAAACAATCTTACGCTATTGCTTATAGTATCACATCCCCAAAATTACCAATAAAATTTATCTTAAGCAAAAAAAAAATTTATCTAGAAGAAAAGATTACAATATGAGAAGATAGAAGAACTTACAGAAATTGGTGTGGAAAAATTGAAGAGGGAGGCTGTATCCCTCTTTGTTAGTTGTAGGTGAAGATTAACAATAAGAGAGATAATCTCCAAAAACTATCTAATAAATTAAGGGGTATGAGATGTCTTTTTATGAAAAATATGGAGATAAGATGGTAAATTAAAAGATCAAACCTGATTATGGAAAAGTGATTATTCCATAATCCTCACTTTTGAGGATTATGGATTAAATTAGTTTTTAGCTTTTTGAAGATGGATTAAATTTCTTAATCTCTTTTGTCAAACACCCACAAACCTGATTTAATCTAGATTAAATCAGGTTTGACCAAGATTTAATCAATCCGAAGCACCCTCTAAATCCATAATCCTCATTTTCTTGGATTAAGATTTTATTAGTTTTGGAGAATCAGGTTTGACCAAGAGATTTATCAAAATATCCTTACATATAAATAACATCAAATGCTTAACTTCAGTTTGAATACACTATATGGTAAATTTGTTATACTAAACCTACTTTAATCCCTTTTTATCCAAACACCTTCAACAATTTTCAATTTATTATGCTTAAAATGGATTAAAGCTGATTTTAGAAACTGATTCTGATTTAATCAAAATCTACTTTTAAGAATCAATCTCAAGCAGCCTCTAAAATTGCCTACACGAATAACGGATCAGCTCCCAACAAAAAAAGGATTAAAACTTACATAGTTACGATTTTTCACATCGAATTACTTAATCTCTTGTAACTTTATATCTTGTTGCACTAACATTTTCCCACATGAAACATATAAGATTGTTACGGTTTGTGACACTATCTGAAAAAAGAATGCAACAGTTTCAATCACTAATGGAAACCTGTTTCAGCTAGAACTAATAATCATCCAATTATTTACTATCCAATGGTCAAGATTCCCGTACACATAGGCGTGGACGTTGTCAATTTCTCCACTTTTATAATGGTTACAAGATAGTTAATCCTGATAACAACATCAATATGTTGCTTTTGTCAACTACTCCTCGGTCCGGTGTCGGGTATCTAATAGAGCAAGATATCTGCGTGGAGATGTAAAAAAGAAAAAACGATCCATTAGTAATTTGTATCAACTTAGGGGATGTAGCAAGCAAGCAATAGTATTATGGTCAAAAGCATCGGTTACTGTCACGAGATGGAATAGTTATGCTTTTTCACATCAAATTATGTGATTCTTAATGTAACTATACTATGTTGGATTTGATAGGTCCAATCCAATTAGGTAACCTATCGGGTCATACTAATGTTGACTTATTATTTGACTTGGACAGTAATTAATTAAATTAGGCAAAATAATTTTATGAGCCTATTTAATTTAACACCCAATACACTTATGATTTATTGTGTATAAAAGGCTTATAAACCCTAATCTCTTAACTTTGATGGAAGGTTGAGATTTGGCCTCTCTTCTTCTTGGAGGTTAGGGTATTATTATGTTTTAGCTACTCTTTGCCTCCTAGACTAAAGAAAAAATACACCACTCTATTTCATTATCAAGAATAGAGAAGAGTAGTGAAGATCAATACCAAAGGGTACGCGTTCGCTTCCGCATCTTGGCGTTCTTTTATCATCGGAATAAAATTCTTGGTAATTAATGGCTTCCTTCGATTCCGGTGAGTTCGTAACTCTATTTTTCTTATGTTTATGTTATTGTAAGATTCTAATGATCTTGATTATGGGGTCAAGATGAATGAATAATTTCTAACATGTGGTATCAGAACCACGTTAATTAATTGCATGAACATAGAACATCCCTTAAATTTCTTGGAATATTTGAAACATTAATGTTAACGCAAGAAAAAAAATGGTGGGATTGCCTGTAGTCTGCGCGCCGTAGGAGGTCAGTTGCCCAGATTATTCGCTTATGAAATTGGGCCCACGCAGTTGGCATGATGTGGCCTGTTTGGGCCAAAAGCATTGGCTCATGCCTGTTGATGTTATGTTATTTAGTTTTGGGCTAGAAAAAATGTGGCATGTTGGTTGGCCATGTGGGCTGTTCGTTCAGACTTCAAGATCGGCCTAGCAAAAGGGCATTGTGGGCTGTTAAATGGCCCAGCCAAAAGGCTTGTGGCCTGGCCTGTTGTTTTTATGGTTTGGCCCAGCAAAAGGGAATGGTGACCTGTTATTCAACCTTGCAAAACTGGGCTGAAAGGCCAGACCTTAGTTAAACCTGTTTTGGGCAACCTGTTTTGGGCCTGTTAATTGACCACTTAATTGGGCCCGTTTGGCCAGTTAGAAGAGCCTGTTTTCGCCACTCACATTTGGGCATGTTTGGCTACTTAAGAAAAAGGCCTTGTATGTGGAAATTTGGGCCTGTTTTGGCCATTTTAAAGAAAAATAGGTTTTCAAAAGGGCTTGTTTATTTTAATTGGCATAGTAAAATAAAATTTATAAAGTCAATATTATATCCCTATTGAAATTGTTTAATTGATATGTTTTTATTGATAACATATGTATTTTAATATTAGTTTATTTAGGGATACTGATGAATATAACGTGCCAATATTATTATAATTTCAAGAATTAGTCTAAAATTACGAGATTATGCTAAAACTTATGCTTCGTTTGACATGTCTAGACTATGATAACAAACTTGAAATAATTAGTAGTTCTTACTTATTTTGGCAGTAAGCGGCCCAACGGAAGTTTATTGTCTTTTATAAGTTGAGATAATGATAAACCACATCACGTTACGCTTATTAATTAAAATATTGATTGGCCAACGGAAGATTATATTTTAATTTTTAAGTGGAAAGAAAGGAAATAATAAATTGCACGGGTCAAATTATTTTCTGTCCAACGGTGATATAATTTGTACTCATGTTACTTTTAATGATTTCCAAATTGTTAAGGATGGAAAAACACTTGTATGTTAAGGATGAAAAAACACTTGTATGTTAATAACCCGCCCAACAGAATGTTATAAGTGATATGTTAGATTTTTTCCTTTTGAGAAAAGTTTTTTGTATTTACCTTTTTCATACAAATAAATTGTTTATCTCTCAATTTATTTTATTATGTTAAGTGATGAACTAATTGTCTTCATCATGTGGATTTTCGGTACTAACGTGCATGATTATTGTTATTGTTTAGCGTATAGTCCTGCAGCAATTACTGACTATATTTCCTCTATTGAATCATTGAGCGGCACCAATTTTAGAAAATGGAAGGAGCAGATTAGCATAATCCTTGGAGTTATGGATTTGGATTATGCTTTACGGGTTGACGCGCCTGCTGCCCTTACTGCTGAAAGCTCTACTGAGCAAAAGGCGGCTTATGAAAAGTGGGAGCGTTTTAACCGCACATCCCTAATGATTATGAAAGGCTCAATTACGACTACTATTCGAGGAGCTATTCCTGACTAGGATAATGCTAAGCTTTACCTTGCTCATATTGAAGAACGGTTTCAAGGTTCTTCCAAGGCACATGCTACTACTCTTATCACTAAAATGGTTACGCTCAAGTACAGTGAATCCAACGGTGTTCGTGAGCATATTTTACGGATGAATGATATCTCAACTAAAAGGTTTAGACATGAAAATATCTAAAGGTTTTCTCATGCACTTTATTATGACTTACCTTCCGGCGCAGTTTGGTCCTTTTAAGATCAACTATAATACGCAGAAAGAGAAGTGGAAGATGAGCGAGTTGATTTCCATGTTTGTCCAAAAAGAAGAGAGGCTAAAGTCTGAACAAATTGATAGTGCTCACGTTGCCATAACTAGTCCATCTAAAGGAAAAAGAAAAGGAAAGAAATTTGGCAAAGGTAGCGTGCAAGGGAATAAGAGTGCTTCTATAACCAAGACTGACAAGGCAAGCTCTTCTGGTACCAAAGGTTCTTCTGGTCCTAGGTGTCATTTTTGTAAAGATAAGGGACATATGAGGAAAGAATATCATAAATATAGGGAATGATTGGAAAAGAAAGGTAATTTATCTATTTGCGCTTGTTATGACTCTTATACAATTGATGCTCCTTTAAATACATTGTGGGTTGACACAAGAGCAACTGTACACATAACTAATTCATTGCAGAAATTCCTTACCGTGAAGAAGTTAAACAAAGGGGACCGTAATATTCTAGTAGGAAATGGAGAGAAAGCTCAAGTTGAAGCTGTAGGAACTCTCCATTTAGTTTTGGAGAGTGGCTTCAATTTGGATTTAGTTGATACTGTTTATGTTCCCAGTATGACTAGAAATCTTATTTTTGTTTCTAGACTTGATGCTTATGGATATTCGTTTAAGTTTAAGAATAGAGGCTTCTCTTTTTCCTTTATTTTAGAGTTCTTGGTTCTAGTTTGTTGGAGGGAAACCTCTATAAATTACTTTTAAATGCTTCTTTTACTGAATCCTTGAAAACAATGAACATGAATGATGTAGTTGCTAAAACTTGTGGAATGAGAAAAAGAGAGAATGAAAATTTTGCTAAATTATGGCATGAACGTCTAGGTCACATCTCACGAGGCAGAATGGAACGCCTCATTGAGGATGGAATTCTTCATTCTTTAGATTTTTCAAATTTTGACACATGTATTGAATGTATTAAAGAAAAAATTGTAAAAGGCAACAAACGTGGTGCCACTCGAAGTATAGGACTTTTAAAGCTTATCCACACTGACATTTGTGGACATTTCCCTACACCGGGTATTGGTGGTCATAGATACTTTATCACCTTTTTGATGACTATTCTCGTTATTGATATGTTTACCTCATTCATGAAAATCAGACTCACTTGCCATGTTTAAGACTTACAAAGCCGAAGTTGAAAATCAACTCGACCTAAAGATTAAAGTTTTAAGATCTGACATTGGTGGAGAATATTATGGAAAATTCTTTGAAACGGGTCGTAACCCTAGTCCTTTTGCCTTATATTTGGAAGAATGTGGCATCGTTGCTCAGTATACAATGCCAGGTACACCCCAACAGAATGGTGTAGCAGAACGGCACAAGCGTACCCTCATGGATATGGTACGAAGTATGATATGCCAAAGCACTCTACCAGAGTTTCTGTGGGTTGAAGCACTTAAAACAGCTGTGCATATTCTTAATAGGGTTCCCAGTAAGTCTGTGCCTAAAACACCTTTAAGATTATTGATTAGGTATCTCGTTGTGAGAGATATAATCCAGAATCACATCTTGTCTATTTAGCATATCAGTACGACAATTATGTTAGCGGATTCCATGACGAAAGGCTTACTACCCAGTTTAGAGAATATGTTGCTAGCATGAGTTTGATTGATAGCTTTTCCTTTTAATGATGGAATTTTGATTTGAGACATTTATTTCCGTGATCACCTTATGTTATGAATTCTGGATATCATGATTATGATTTGTTACTTATCGTTAAATGTGCACATTTGAAGTATTCTGAAACAAGCACTCATGTAAGGATCACATAAACTCGTTCATATTGTTATTTATTATGGGACGATGCAGTTCATGTCTATTAAGTTGTTTGACTGTCATATTTGGCAAAAGTTCTAAGAATGTAACCGGAGAACGGTGTTGTGGCGTTGAGAGGCACATATACTATCTTCGATTCATTTTAGTATTTTTGTTAAATTTGGCCTAACTTACGGGATGTTTTGTTCAATTTTGTTATGTCAAAACTTATGACATCAACCTTAGTATAACCCTTGGCCAAGTGGGAGAATGTTGGATTTGATCGGTCCAATCCAATTAGGTGCCCTAACGGGTCATACTAATGTTGACTTATTATTTGGCTTGGACATTAATTAATTAAATTAGGCAAAATAACTTTATGGGCATATTTAATTTAATATCCAATACACTTATGATTTATTGTGTATAAAAGGCTTATAGACCCTAATCTCTTAACTTTGATGGACGGTTGAGATTTGGCAGGCTTTAGGGTTGATCCCATTACTCTCTCTATATAAATATCTCTTATTCTTGGAGACTAGGGTATTATTATGTTTTAGTCACTCTTTGCCTCCTAGACTAAAGAAAAAATACACCACTCTATTCCATCATCAAGAATAGAGAAGAGTAGTGAAGATCAATACCAAAGAGTACGCGTTCGCTTTCGCATCTTGGCGTTCTTTTATCATCGGAATAAAACTCTTGGTAATCTATAGCTTCCTTCGATTCCCGTGAGTTCGTAACCCTATTGTTCTTATATTTATGTTATTGTAAGATTCTAATGATCTTGATTATGGGGTCAAGATGAATGAATAATTTTCTAACATACTATATATCTTTTTGTACAAACCTTTTCTCACAATTATACAAGTTTGTTACGGTCCGTGGTACTATTTGAAAAAAGAAAGGAACAGTTTCAATCCCTAAAGGAAACCTGTTTCAGTTAATTGATAATCATCTAACTATTTACTATCGAATGACATAATATGGTGGTCAAAATCTCCATAGACGTGGACGTTGTCAGTTTCTCTACTTTTATAATGGTGTAAAGACAGTTAACTCTTGATCACAAAATTAATATGTTGCTTTCATCATCTGCTCCTTGATCTGGTATCGGTAGAGGTGTCAAATGGGCCGGGCGGCCCACAGGTTGGCCCAGCCCAGCCCGGCCCTTTTTGGGCCCGGACTGGCCTTAACCCTTAGGGCTTGGGCCAGGGCCAGGCCTAACTTTTTGAGAAACAGGCCCGGGCCCGGCCCTAAAATGGCCCGGATTTGGCCAGGCTCGGCCCGGCCCTCTTTTGGCCCAAAAAATGGCCTTTTCAGTTTTTTTTAAACTAATGTGTATTTGCTTGCCTTCTATGACTAAAATGTAGAAGAAATCTATTACTTTTAGATAATTAGTGAGAATAACTAAGGTGTATTTGTTATTTTGAATAACAAAAAATAAATAAAATTGGGCCCGGGCCCGGCCCTAGATGTTGGGCCTAGGGCCTGGGCTTGGACTGGGCCCAAATTTCCCTCATTTTGGCTTGGCCCGGCCCGTTTGATAGCAGCCCTGGCCCGATTTTCTGGAGGCCGAATGGGCTTGGGCTGGGCCGGCCCATTTGACAACTCTAAGTATCAGGTATCTAAAAGAGCGAGATATCTGCGTGGAGATGTAAAAAAGAGAAACCATCATTAGTAATTTGTATCAACTTAGGGGATGTTAACAAGCAATAGTAATGTGGTGAAAAGCATCAATTACTATCACGAGGTTAATGTTTGAAGACCTGATACACATTACTACTGCCTGCTAACATCCCTTAACCGTTAACAGGCAGATATTTGCATAACGAATGTTAATAGGCAGCAGTAATGTGTATCAAGTCTTCATTCAAGTAATCTCATAGTAGATGCAAACTTCAGACCAATACTGTTTCCATAGGAGCACCTATATTGTCCACATTCTCAAAGTTCTCCTTTCCACTTGGGCATTTAGATAGCCCTCAATGGCAGTCCCCTTTAAGACTAGTGCGGCACAAGAAACATGAAGCCAGCATGCACAACCAAATCACAAAACAAGATCCACCTTTTATTTTGTTGAACTTTTATTTTCACTACAAATTTTGAACTCTTCTCTTGTGATATGGAAATATATATTCTAAGAGATTAAACAATCCAATATTGACACTACACAGTACATTTTATGTTCATCTTATAGAACATTTTCTTCACTTTTATTATTGCAATGCTAAATTTGTCTTGTTTAGTCAGAACTAAATATTATTTATGACAGATCATAAATCTCTTAAGTGGAAACTTGGTATGATTAACAAAAAAAGTACGATAAATACCAAAAAATGTTGTTAGTAATAGACATTAGCAATTCAAATTTGAAGTTAGATCATCCTCTCCATCAGCTGGGTGTGTCAACACATCGGCATCGTTGCTATGAGTCTCACGGTGAGCCCTCATATGTTCAGCCGTATTGGAGGAGTAGTACATTCTCTAAAGCCGTGGTGTGATAAAAAATATCACAATATCTCCCATGCAATGTTTTTCTTCTTCCCTTTGTCCGATTTATTCCTCGAATGATCAGATACTGGATATCGTGACAAATCCTTATTCTCTTTCCAGAATAATACACAATTGTTATTGCACGCATCAATCCGCTCATAGCTCAACCCAAGTTTCCTCATCATCTTATTCGCTTCGTAGTATGACAGCGGTAGCTTTTCACTTTCGGGCAGAATTTTTTTAATCAAGGTAACAAACTCGTTAAAACCTTTCTCACTCAACCCATGGTCTGATTTCAACTGTAATAACCTACTAACCACAGACAGCTGTGTGTGTTTCAGAGCTCCATCCCACAGCGGCTCTTTCTCAGGTCTCAACAACTCATAAAACTGATGAGCCCCCTCGATCGGCGGTTGGGGACTGTCGTCACCACCCCAGTCAACATTAGCATGCCCAGCATCCATAATCATTTCTCGATAATCATACTGTGCCTCCTCCCTAACTTCAGTTTGACTAGCCAGGTTGGACGACAATTCTATCGTTTTCCCGTGCTGCGTCCATCTCGTGTATCCACCCATAAAACCGTACCGATGAAGATGTTATTTTACTTCAATTCTTTTTCTCCAATGCAACAACTCACATCTACCCACGAACACCTTATCTTATGAAAGTCAACATGTGTAGGATGCGGGTAAGCGAAGTCGAGAAATTCGTCAACACGATCCTCAAAATCGTCAGCATTCTTCCTTTTCATCCAACTTCGATCGACCGACATGATGATTGAATTATCATACTGTATACCACCTTCAATTATAACCAATCATTAGGCAGGGTCGATGTAAATATGAATGCATGAATGTGACAACATGTCTATGTATTTTTCCTCCATTTTCTACTAGGTAGTGGTCCTATCCCATTCAGAAAAGCACATGTTTATAAAATAATGAATAACTTATGCTTAGTCCTATGTCTGCGAAAGATTTGGCAGCACCTTCCCGCATTTCTCCAAGTACACGACATCGATTGGTGTTTTAACATTCATCTAACCTTGCTTGCAAGGTTTGACAAATGTTAGAACACCAGATCTGTATGCACCCGGAGAAAGACATGAGAACATGTACCAAATATCCACGACATAGAACGCAGAGCATGAGTTGAAACACTGATTTATAAACACGTAGCTTTTCCAAATTGTCCAAACTGGACATCCAAAGGCTCATTACAAAGCATTACTTTGTAATGACTACCTTTGAATGGGAACTAAGGGTTTTATGCAAGCATGCGTTCAGAAATTAATAATATATGCAAGAATTTTTGAAATATCAAAACTGCAAAAAGATCATTGCATATGTTACCAATTCCACTTTAAATAGAATTTGTTGGCAATAAGTTGAACCATGTCGTTGCTAATGGACTTAGCAAAACAACAACGAATATAAAGAAAGCAGGTTTTATAAGCAACGAGTAATTAAACCATCTTTGGGCTAATTAGTGTTAATGAGGATTACCTTGGGCTAATTATAGCTAATTAGGAATGATTACGAATAATTAGGATTATTTTGAGCTAATAGCTTAATTTTATTGTGCGGAGTCATGTTGATTAGTCCTAATTAGGGTTAATTGAGTTATGTTAGAGCTAACTAATTATAGCTAATTAGGGTTCCTTAGGAGTAATTAGGGTTATTTTAAGCTAACTATGGTTTAATTATGCGGAGTAGTATTGATTAGTCCTAATTGGGTTATTAGGCTTAATTACGACTACTTAGCCGCGTAATCAAAGTTTAGTTAGGTTTTAGGTTTAGGGTTTAATTGATCTAATCACGGGTCTACAAGATATGAGTAATATATTAGGGCTAATTAGGGTTTAATTATGACTGATTGGGGTTAATTAGGATCAATTTGGGGTAATTACAACTAATTTAATTTTTATTGAGTTCTTAGGATTAATTAAAACTAATTAGGCTCGTTAGAGATAATCAGGGTTAATTGGGTTCATTAGGGGTGCTTAAAATGTCGCGTTAACCTAATTAACCTAATTTCAACAACCGACTATTCAACTAATTTACAAATATCTCAATTCAATTGGGTCCCATCCTCCGTCAACAATCTCAATTCTCAAATTCTCAATGCACAGTCAACAATCTCAATTCTCAATACCTCATATAGGGTGTCGGTATGGTGTTCCGACACCTCCGGACACGTTCGAAGACATTGATTTATTTTTTAAATGCCGGACGCCGTGTCCATCACTCCTTGAAGAGGTGTCCACAAGTATAAAGCCAAAATGTGACATTTTGGTGTCAGTGTCGATCAGACGTGGTGTCTGTGACCTACCGACACCTTGAAACCTGATCCACACATCCAGAAACGTGTTGGACACCTCCGGACACGTCTGAAGTCATTGATTTATTTTCAAATGCCGGACACCGTGTCAGTTACCCCTTGAAGAGGTATCCGTCACCCTTTGAAGAGGTGTCCACGAGTATAAGGCCAAAATGTGACATTTTTCTGTGTCGGTGTCGATCGGACGAGGTGTCCGTGACCTACCGACACCTCGACACCTCATCGAGACATCCGGACACGTGTCAGACACCTCTGGACACGTATCGGACACCTCTCAGCGGTGTTCGAAGACATTGATTTATTTTTTAATTGCCAGAAACCGTGTCGGACACCCATTGAAAAGGCCGGTGTCCACAAGTATAAAGCTAAAATATGTTGTTTTGGTGTCGGCATCGATCGGACGCAGTGTCCGTGTCTGTGCTACCTAACAGGGATCTCAATCCAATTGGGTCCCATCCTCCGTCAACAATCTTAATTCTCAATTCTCAAATGCTCAATGCAATAAAAATCACACATTCAATCCAATTAGGTCCCATCCTCCGTCAACAATCTCAATATCTCAAATGCTCAATGCACAATCAACAATCTAAAATCATCAATTAACAACCTAAACTGATCAATTAATAATTTCAATTACTTCAAATGCACAACTAATAACCTAAAATTATCAAACAAATGATCAAATAAAAAAAATTATTCAAAATGCACATATCCGATGTGCTTAAATTATTTTAATTTAGTGTTCGATTCGATTAGGGTAATTAATTTAGGGTTCAATTAGGGGGTTCAGTTACTTCAATTTAGGGTTCAATTAGGGGGTTCTATTAGTTTAATTTAGGGTTCGGTAGAATTGGGGTATTCAATTTAGGGTTCAATTATGGGGTTCAATTAGTTTAATTTAGGGTTTGATTAGACTAAGGCATTCAATTTAGGGTTCAATTAGTTTAATTTAGGGTTCAATTCGATTAGGCCATTCAATTTAGGGTTTAATTAGGGTTCAATTACATCAATTTATGATTCAATTACTTCAATTTAGTGCTCGGTTGAATGGGGCATTCAATTTAGGGTTTAATTAATTTAAATTAGGGTTCGATTCGATTAAGGCATTCAATTTAGGGTTCAATTAGTTCAATTTAGGGTTCAATTAGTTAAAATTAGGGTTCAATTCGATTAGGCCATTCAATTTAAGGTTTAATTATATCAATTTAGGGTTCAATTATGGTTCAATTACTTCAATTTAGTGCTCGGTTGAATTGGGGCATTCACTTTAGGGTTCAATTAGGGGGTTAAATAAGTTCAATTTAGGGTTTGGTTGGATTAAGGCATTCAATTTAGGGTTCAATTAGGGGTTCAATTAGTTTAATTTAGGGTTCGACTCGATTAAGGCATTCAATTTAGGGTTCAATTACTTCAATTTAGGGTTCAATTAGGGAGTTCTATTAGTTCAATTTAGGGTTCGGTTGAATTGGGGTATTCAATTTAGGGATCAATTAGGGGGTTCAATTAGTTCAATTTAGGGTTCGATTGGATTAGAGCTACTTAATTAGGGCTTATTAGTGTTAATTAGGGTTTAATTAATGTTTATCAGGATTAATCCCAATTAACCCTAATTAGGTAACTAGGGTTAATTAGGGTTTAGTTAGGGTTGTTAGGCCAGTTAGGGCTAATTTAGTTCTTTAGGGTTAATTGAGTTTTTAAACTTTAATTAGGGTTTAATTAAGAGTTATCTAAGGTCAATTAGGGTTAGTTCAAGTTTAGTTAATGTTAATTAAAGTTACAACATGCAACAAGGTACAATTAGAGTAAAGTTACAATTTACATTACAACAAATTAACTTCAATTAACAAAAATTAGGGTAAAATTAAATTCAAATTCAAACTCAAACTTACATGCATGAATTCAAACTCAAAATAATTAACCACATTATATTGAATTCAAACTCACATGCATTAAACCACATACATTAAAAAACAATTAGGGTAGCATGGACATACCGGCGGTGGTGGTGGTGCGGTAGTGGAGGGCCACTGGAACTGTGGAGGGGCATGGCGTCATGGGGGCTGTCACCTACGAGATGGGGCGGGTGGGGGAGGGTGTCACCAGAGGGGGGATCGCAGGGGGAAGAAACGGCCGGTGAGTGGGAGAAAACGGGGATAGAGAAAAGAAAGGAAAGTAGATATTTATATCAGGACTTTTAGTAATGAAAAATATTCCGTCGCTAAAAGTCCGTTGCTTAAAGTTAAGACTTTTATCGACAGATACTTTAGCAACGGTATATTCCGTCGTAAAAGTGTAGTTTTAGCGATGGTATTTTTAATGACGGAAACAATCCGTCGCTAAAAAATTTCTACTTAAGTTTAAAAAGGTGGCCGAAAATAGGAATTTTTTAAAAATATTTTAGCCACGGGAAATCCGTCGCTAAAATTCTGTCGGTAAAGATTTTTACCAACGGTAAAAGTATTTTGCTACTGACTTTTACCAACGATATTTGCCGTTGCTAAAACGACTTTTAGCCACGGATTTGTCTCCGTCGCTAAAAATCCGACGCTAAATAGCCTTTTTCTTGTGGTGCACAAAGTCATCGCCGCCACGGGATAGGCTAGTTACCATAAAGCCATCCCCGTCACAATCACGGGGGGTTTTGCCCGTAGTGCTCTGGCACGAGGACCCCTCGCAGCGGGATGGACTCGTTACCACAAAGTCATCACCGCCACAGGATGGGCTCGTTACCACAAAGCCATCGCCATCATAATCACGGGGGGCTCTGGCACGAGGACCCCTCGCAGAGGGATGGACTCGTTACCACAAAGTCATCACCGCCTGGTTTGACTTGCGTGACTCTAAGCACTGAGCTACGACCATGTCCATGCATGTTGCCATTGATCATCTACACCACTTGGGCAATGACCCTCGGGTCACTCCGAGATGTGAGTAGGTCTTTGGAGAGCATCGTGCCTAGTCCGCCTGGCAGATGGCTACGGGGGCAACCCTCACCACTGTCAGGTTCTCTGCATGTCTCTTAACGCACCTTGGGGGATTCAGTAAGGGCTTGGAACGGTGGCTGGGGCAACTAGCTTACTCTAATCACGCTACCACAGTGTGGTCAGTCTTCTCAGATAGGGGGAAGGATGCTGCACTGGCAGGGCAGTGCGAGTTTGGGAACCGGCATTCTAACGGAGAATAGGTACTTTGGGACCCCCGGTGATGTGTCTCTCCCAGAGGACGACACGTGTCAGCTGATGACACATGCACATTTTTGCCTATATATAGTGGACTCTAGAGCTCATAAAAAAGGACTTCTCTCTCATTTAACATTTTCACTTTCTCTCTTTATAAACCTATTCTCTCTGGAATTCTAGTGTGAGAAACACATTTGGACTTCTGACATCAGACCCCTGACACTGCACCCCTGACTTGGACCTTGACTCGGACTGTCGACTGCCGACCCTGTTCGTCGTAGCCCTGCCTACGTAGCTTTGCCAGCCCTCGCGGCCTGTCTGGGGAGCCTTGCTCTCAGCCCTTACTCCATCCTTGCTGTCTCTCACTTTGCATACTTGGAAGCTAACTCAAAATGCAGCCTTTGTGGCACCTCCACGTAGGTACGAATCCACTTTCCTTGGCATTGGTCATTAAAGAGTATCATCAGTAAATTAAAGGTTATTCTTTGTCGGTCAAACATATAAGCCATGTGAATCTCTCTAAGTGGTGCACTTTAAAAATGAGGACCTTAAACAATACGTAGTGAAGCAGTGCAATTTTCTTCTTTCTAAAAGGAAAACAAAATTAAAAGAAGCATATCGTTTAACGAAACTAACAATTCTATATGTATTCTTCAAACTTTACATATATTTAAGACCCATGTCATATGCATTAATTAGAAATTTAAAATCAAGCAACGGCTAAATTCATATGATTAAGAAATGACTAAGCAGAGAGATTAACAAAAAATAAATTATAAAAGCGATTTTCAGACCAGAGCATCGACTTTTTGGCTGTAACGGCTAAAGATGTCTCTGATCTAAAGCTCAGTGACTTCCCAGGACAAACCACCGACCATATATACAATTACAATCACACAGAAACCCAAATTTAGACAATAGACACATAACATATTCAATAAATGGACTCTAGCAAACACTTAAAAACTAAAAAAATCAGATCATCAGGAAAAGTGGAAAACTTTCTACAACAAATAAGCAAATCAAGTTGATGAATAAAGAAGAAGCAACAGCAGGCCCAACAGTAGCAACAACAACTGCTGAAACGTGGTCGCATACATATATCCACACACACATACACAAAAATGGCTGTTGGGGTTTTTTGTTAGAGAAAAAATCACGAGATCTGAAGGATCTGCCATTGAGATCGTCCATTTTATTTCAATTTACAGAGAGGGGTAACCACCCTTAGAAACATCCCTTCTCTCTGGAGCCTCAATCTTATTTCTGAGTGTTCTTGAAACTAAGCAGATCAAGTTACGGCTTGCTATACTATAAAAGAAACAAAACCCCACTAAAACAGAGAAAAAGTGTATAAACTGGACAAGCTGAACTACTACTCCATCCCTTTCATCAGATTCGTCCTCTTTCATGACTTTTTGCAGATAAGTACAGTAGATTCAAACTGAATCTAACCAAAATAACAATTAGAGATCAAATATGTATCATAAGCCACGTCAATCTACATTAAAAAGCACAATAGAGGTCAATGTCCACAATTACTAAATACAACCTAAGAATTCACAAAAATCAAAAGGGGCAAAAACATAACAAGATGAGAGAGTATTTACTAAATCAATTACTGAAAACTAAAACAAATGAAATAACACGAGACATATCCACATATCTTACGAAAGATCGAAATTAAAGAAGAGGGAAAATGCATACATATGTGCATGAGAGAGAGAGAGAGAGAGTCTCGTACCGTTCACCTCGATGATAGGACTGAAGACCTTGATCTTCCTGAAGCCTATTGTCTTTGCTTGCTTGTGAAGGTATGACTGATCTGACGGTCCGAATTAGGGTCTGTGGAAGATGCTGGCGGCGAGAAATAAAGAACGGTCAATGTCCAGCTTGGGGGTTGCAGTCTTGAGTTTGTTGTTGGGTGAAGGGGGAAGGGCGACAGCGGGGGTGGGAGGTCGACGGCAAAGATGGTGGTCGGTTGGGCACTGTGGAGGAGGGAGAGAGAGAAAGAAGGAGAGAGAGAGATGAGGGGAGAGAAATACCACAAATGGAAATAGGATGAAGATGTAGGGTTTTCTCTTTTAATACCCTTTAGCGATGGATTCTTGACAGTTGCTAAAAGTCCGTCGTTAAAGCCCTTTTAAAATAATTTTGCAAGATACAAAAAGAAATAAAAAAACTAGAAAAATACGAAAATCACATTTAGTGAAGAAAATTCCGTCGGTAATAATCCACCGGTAAAAGTTCGTCAACCGACAAAAAATTTCGTCGGCAAAGCTCTTTAGCGACGAACTTTTACCGACGAAAAAGCCGTCGTTAAAAGTCACTTCTAGCAACGGATTATTATACGTTGCTTAAAATCCGTCGTTAAAAGTTCTTTTTCTTATAGTGAAGGCCCTCGTAAACAAGCATCATGTCATGGAGGCTATATCATCAACGGGTTTAGGTTTAACAAAACAGTTGATGGCCAAACAAAACAAACCCAAAACAATGGATTCTTGGTCAACGACGACTGGTATGACAAGAATTACGTGGACTTTTATGGAAAGCTAGATAAAATTGTTGAGCTAACATAATTGGGTAGCCAAAACTGCTTGGTATTGTTCAAGTGTACCTGATTTGATATCACATGTAGTAGCTGAATCCATGTTAGCTCGGAAGGGATTGTAGATGTCAATGTTAAGTCAAGACTTACATCAGGCGAACCGTTTATGTTTTCTAGTCAAGTGGCACAAGTGTTCTACGCGGAAGATGTCACAAATCCTAAATTTCATTAGTATATTGTTGTTGAGTCCAAGAAATTGCCCGTCGCATATTACAGTGAGGTAGACACCTTTCAAGTCGACCAAGCACCTTTCTTGGTACCTATTGAGCTGAACAACGAGGAACACGATCTCCCTCTTTAACCAACACATGATGTAGGAGAAGAAGTCGTAAATAATGACGTGGAAGACTTGGAAAGTGTTAAAGATGATAAGGCTGAGTCTATTGACAAAGAGGATGAATTACAAGATGAAGAAGACGACGAGTCCCGGGAAGAAGAGGATGATACGTCCGACGATAAAGATGATGATGATTTCCAGAATGAAGATGATTGACTTGTAATATTGTCACATGCATTGTAATAAGTAACTTGAATATTTCACTTAATGTTATGACGTAACAAAGTCATCTTCCCAGTGTGACGTGTACTTGATTACTTCATAATAATATGTTAAGTTACTCGTGTATTCGGTTCATATAGTGTTTCTACAATTGAACATATGTTAACTTACTCATATACTCGGTTCATATGGTGTTTACACAGTTTTAGTATAATCGAAAGCATGAGATAACAATTTCATGTTGTCATCTTAATGTGTTAATGTCTTTGAACTTCATCTATACAAAGTCAGTTATGGATAGATTAAAGGCCATTCATGGTCGTGATGCTCCCACCTCGTCATTGCTCGCTGATGATGAGACACATAGTGTGAGCATCCAGCAGGCAGTGTCCCAGCCTCAGTCGCCGCCCCAGTCCCAGCCCCAGGCCAAGTCATCCCACCTGCATGCTAGTTCCCATTCATTTGTGGGTTCAACCTCAGGTATATTTGATCATAGCATTTAGTCGTAATATTAGACTTATATTTAAATTATATTTAAAATGTATTAATCTTGGTGTTTTGTAGGATCTTGTCAAGGCCGTGACTTGACATGCAGGGTGCACATCGATCCCCAGCGTAAATAGAGAGTTACTCTCACCGAGGAGGGGCAATAAGTAAAAAATCATATAATGCAGTACTTATCACTTTAATTTTGATAGTTATCTCAATTAACTTATTTAATGATATTAACGTATTTCTTTATTAGGATCCTAAAGTGTCCAGCAAAGACGAAGATCGGCGTCTTTGTGAACGGTCGATTCTTTGAGCCACTACTGTACTGAAAGGACTGGGATGCCAGGATGAGGGAGGCCTTATGGGAGGAGTAGCTGGTATGGTTTTCCTTTTATTTAGTTATTATTTGTTTAATTAATGCCAAATATCTAAATTAATCGTATTGATTTGTGTAATTGGATGCCTTATAGGAAATGTTAGACTTTGAGTCACCTAATCAGCAGGCATTGGGGCAATAGGCATTTTTTGCCTATATCAATAAAAATTATCGGCGATGGCTACGTAACGCATGAGAGCAAGCGAGGAAGATGCTGGCCGAGGGTGTCCTGATGAAAAAAGTGGAAGGGGTATCCCCCTCATTGGATCTCACCATTTGTATGGGGCAGAGAATTGATAAGTGGATCACTTATCCAGCTTGGGAGGCGAAGGGAAAGAGTGTGACGGAGAATAGACAGGACCGGGATCCTATGCATATGGGAGGGTCAGTGCCTCACGACATCGTCCAACACAGAAATGCAGCCACAGGCAGACCACCGGGAGAGAGACCCTAAGCACACGAACATGGAGCCGGATGAGGTTTGTGCTCTGGCGTACACTCAGACGCGCTTGAGGAAGAAGATTAAAGACGGTGCACATCAGGCGAGGAACTTCATTTAAGATATTTCTTGGTAGATCGATAAAAGTTATAAATTAATTTGTTTATGTTAAAATTTCTGCTATGTATTCGATGTTTGTTGCCTTAATGTCTTCAATGTCAATCATTGTTTTGCAGTCCTTGAATGAATAGATCAGGGGATCTGGGCAGCAGTCCAACCAGCCATCACCGTCCACAAGTACGAGTATCAGGGAATTGAAACGGTGATACACCAGGGGTCGTCAATAGGCCGAAAGGGCGCTTACACGGCCTACCGAACACGAGTGTACATGTCGTGATAGGAGTGTCCTTACCCCTGCTACCCCTTCACAGATCTAGACACCACTCGCGAAGCGATAGTTACACCCAAATGATATCCGTCGCATTGCAGATGAGATGTTCTAAATGGTCAGTGCACTGGGGGATTAGGTACAAACACTATATACAATTACTATTGATATTAATTCGTCTGTGCCTTTACATGTAGGGCATTGTTACTGGTCATACCGAGCCAGATTTAGATGACAGTACCCCCGTGGACGAGGATGATCAATAGGATCCAGATCCCGATCTCGACGAGCCTTGAACCCTTCCCCTCCTCCCCTTCTGTGCTTTCTTAGACTTGTGCTCCCATCCCTTTCCCTAATGGTATCCCCCTCCCGCTCTTGTCCCCGCTCCCTGTTGTATCCGTTTAGAATAAACAATATTGTATAAATTTTATGTTTATTTAGTATAGTTTTATTTGTTGAATAAATATACTGTGTTTTAGGGTTAAATGATTGTTGATGGTTAGAAGATCGCTGATGGATCAATAATTATTTATCCCTAATATGGATTGAGAGAATTGGGTTTGAATTTGAGTTACAGGTTTGGGTATTTTAAAAAAATATAAAAATTATACTTTTAGCTACGAATTTTATTCCGTCGCTAAAAGTTGTGTACCTTAAATCTTTTAGCGACAAAATATACCATCGCTAAATGTCCATTAGTTTTCCCATGGCTTTTAGCGGTGGAACTTTCGTCGCTAATACCTTTAGCGACGGTATATTTCGTTGATAAATTGTTTTTTAAAAATATTAATTTTGAAAAAAATTAAATTAAAATATGGAAATTATTTTTAGTAATGGAAGTTCCTTCCTAACGAATTTATTGTCCCGTTGCTAAAGTTGATTTTTTTGGCGACAGATTTTCAAACTCCGTCGCCAAATTTTTAGCGACGAGTTTAATCCCAACGGATTTTTAACGATGGTGCGTCATTCACTAAAAGTCTTTTATGACAAGAGAGGGACTTTTAGAGACGTAATAGTCCGTCACTAAAAGTTCATTTTCTTGTACGAAATTCCTATTTTGTGAACTGTATCTTATTAATAGAAATCGATAGAGTCGGTCATTAGTCCTATTAATGGAAGTAATGGAATTGATACAACTAAAATAGATTTTACCTATAAATTACCCAAGATTTATCAGGTTATTACAAAAACATTGTTGTGTTTGTGATTATTCATTTGGATGTGATGTTTGGTCAATTTGATAATGAACCCTCGTCATTGCTTAGTGAAAAATAGCGAGAAGTGCATCCCAAAGTTTTAGCTGAGTAACCTTAAAGTCTGTTGTTGGGCTGTGTTTTTTTGGAAAAGTTTTTCCAATTAAGCGGTTGGGGATTTTGTAGCTTGCCAAGTGTAGTTTGTTAGGCAGTTGTTATTTTTACTCGTTGGATGTTGTTTGATTAGATTTCTTTTCAGATACTATAATGTTAGGATTTGTGCATATCTTTTTTTCTCTCAAGTAAGCTACAAAGTGCTACTCTTAGAGAGGCCATTACCCAAATTATTACTCAGGCAAATCAAGGAAAAAACTCAAAACTTCACAAAGAAATTGAGCTCCAAATTGGTCACACGGAACCGGCACGCAAAGCTATCAGATTTCAGTACCTATCTTGGAAGATTGTGCATAGGCTAAGGCTCTTGATTTTATTTTTTTAGTAATCTTGAAATTTGTAATTTTGCTTTCAGATTTGTACAATGTGATCTTTTGCTGAATATGTAATTTTGATAGTTGAGTATTTTGTGTCAGTTGGGGTGTATAACTTATATTTTATTTGTATTGTTTGAAATTTGGTAAAGAATGCTAGCCTAAATAATGCAATTATCGACATATTTGATGATTACGATTAATACAGAAATAGGCTTGAATTTTTTAAAACTAATAATAATTTAAAAACAACTTTTTTTTTGAAACTTTATCCTGTAGATATTTAACAACGAAATTTCGTCGCTAAAAGTCTAATTTGGTTATAATCGACGTACTTTTAGTGAGAGAAATGCGACACTTAAAGGCCTGAATTAGCGACAAACTTTTAGAAACGGACAGTCTTTTTAAATTAAATTTTGAAAAAATAAAAAATTATGAAAATAATTTTTAGCGACGAAAATTCTGTCACTAAAAGTAATTCATTCCGTCGCTAAAAAGTGGGCTTTTGCTGACGGACCATTTAGTTCCGTCAAAAATCTTTTAGCAACGGGATTTTTATCACTGGACTTTTAGCGATGGGCAGTCCGTTTATAAAAATCTGTGCCGATGGATTCTCTATTTTTAGCGACAGAAAATTCTGTGGCTAAAAGTAGATTTTCTCGTCGTGTGAGATAAAAAAAAGCGTGCAGAGGCAGTATGGGGATATTTGCTATTGGGTGCAAAAGAAGCACTATCAGTGCTTTCCAATACTCGAGGGGACACTTCAAGGCCCCCTGTCAAGGAATGCAAATTGATCAATAGCAGTAGTTCTGGCATTGTTTTTGCCTCTAGTTCTGGCAAATTGATCAAAGCAACAAAGTCACCTCAAGCTACGGGGACAAAGTTTTATAGCCAAAAGAGTTCCGAGAATGGATTTCCTCTTAAGTCCCAAAACATGTGAAATTTTTAGTACAATTATTTCATTCAAACACACTAACATAACCCCAACAAAGGATTTACTCCAGTAATTTTTAAAGCCCTCCAAGCTCTAAAAGGATTCATATATCGTTAGGAAATAAATTACTCCTCTTATTCATGATTTACATCTCTCTCTCTCTCTCTCTCACACACACACATTTATATATATCCAATTTCAAAAATTGAGTTGAAAGAGGATAAAGTTTATCTGATTTTTCTAGTTTTACTTGTCAAAAATACTTAGTTGACCTGAAGTTACTACTTGAACCTAATTCAATGTTTCGATGTTTAACAAATCTGCAACGAGTGTTAATGACAAAATATGAACTTTTTTGCAATGAATAAAGTGTTAATAAGCATATAAAAATGTAAAACCAAAATTCTCCGCAAAATTTATGCACAACTCTTTCCTTTCGATTTCTCTATGGTGTCAAATTTGACTCAGACTTCCAATTTGATTATGAGATTACACTATGGGCATAATACGTACCAAAAAAAAGAGCAATAAAAGTTTTAGATTGTCTATTATTACATAATCAAAATATAAAACATATAGTAATGAAAAACCGCATGTGCACTATAAAAGAAGATTAGACTAAAAAATACTACAACAAAAACCAACCAAATAAAAAATTATCGGTAATTCGGCAGAGTTTACCAGAGTTTTTCATTTTCAGATGTGATTCCACGTGCCCAATGCTATTTGAAAAGATTAGTCCCGTATATATCTTTCATTAATTTACAAAATTAAAATTTCAAAAGATCTGATTTAAGGCTTGCATCGTTATATCCGCCATTGTAGTCCTTCGCAACTCAATCTCCCACCGATGCAAAGAGATACGAATCTGTAGTACAGTTGATGAGGACTGGCATATTTAAAATTCCCCATTGTCATTAATTTTAGCTAATATTATTGTTAGAAAAACTAAAAAGCTATAACTCATTCTGTCAAACAAACTAGTCCACTGCAAAGCAATACCTTGGTGTCAAAATCTATTTATTTTGGAAGAGTGCTTCCTAAATTAGTACTGATTATCAATGGAATGGAAATTAATTAATGCCTGCGCTCCGGTTTTCAATGATGTTTAATTAAAATTGTTTAATAACGATTAACCTTATATCACTTTAAAAAAATTTGATTCCTGTAAAAAAAAAAAAACCAAAGCTTTTGGGTCCGCGTGGACTTACTTACCCATAACTTAATTTTAAGTGAGATAGCCAAAAGTTGTTGAAAACAGTCTTACCGTGAAAAGAATAATATGTACGATGATGTTGTCACAATTAATTTGCTAACAACACTACCTCTACCACACTAGAGCTACGGTCACAACCACTATATCCCTTTTCATCTCCAGCACAACTATCAAGACCTAGCTGTCGCTGCTACTACCACATCACCACCATGCCACACCACGAGCGCACTGCCACGTCCATGTCCACCACACCGTTGTTGTCGCCACCACCTCCAGCCAGTGTTATCAAAGGCGCGCCTAAGCGCACTCCAGGCGCCTTGCCTAGGGCTAGCTAGGCGCAACCCCTTTGAAAAGGCGTGCGCCTTATGCCCCTAGGCGCCCAGACACAATGCGCAGGGGGGGGGGTGGAGGAGCAAATAAAAGCCCAAAAATCTTAATTTTTTATTTTTGTATCATGACATCATCTCAACCATTCATTATTTTTTATGCTTTATTTCATAACATAATAAATCAATATCTAAACTACAAAAAAAAAAATCTAAAACTCCAAATCCTTAATCGATTGTCGTATTGTTGTTCATTGTGCCAGCGTCCAGTCTCAAATTGTTATTCTTTTTAAGTAAATATACCCCTTCACTTTACCTTGTAGATAAAGAAGATGAAATTGAAGAAGAATCTCTATCAGACTGGGATCCTATGATTCCTCTTTGAGGAAAAACGTTCTTACTTTATTCTTCACTAATAATAAGGATGATTTTGTCATATTTAGTTAGCACGCAACTACTTCTCATTACATCTGAAACTTTTTTTAGTGTTCAAAGTTTGTTAAATTACGATGTTTTGAAAAATTTTATGTGATTTTATTGGTTTAATGAACTAATATCTATTTATTTTTATTTTGTACCTCACTTCGAAAAGGAGCACGCCTGCGCCTTAGGCCTAGGCTCTAGGGACCCTTTGCGCCTTAGGTGCGTCTGCGCCTTTAATAACTATGCCTCCCAGCTCCGCCAAAACCATCTCTATATCCACCACGCTACAATTGCCACCGTGACTCCTATGTCGCGCGCATGTCACTACCATCATAATTATCAGCACAACATCTTCACACACCACTATCCCCGTTGCGACCAACACATTTTTGTCACCACCACCATGATTACTCGATCATCACCACCCCAACACAGTCTTGGCAATACAATATTATAATCACATAAATAAATGCATAATTTTGATTATATGGATAAACTTGTAAACTAACACAAGACATCTCTGCCTTTGATTTGCCAAACATGTTAGCTCGTTAGGTCAGTTGTAAAAATTTAGTTATTTAAGGTTTTCGGTTTTACAAATTCAGCGCTTAAGACACATAAATTTTGTTTTATCAAACAACCCTTAACTCTACTCTTATCTCTATAAATCTTTAATGGCACATTTTGACGGCCTCGGGAGTATTTACTTTATTTACAGTGATGAAAGTCTACCGTAAGTGAGATAAAGTGGTGCTCTAAACTGATGCGATGTCCTCTATAATATAAGAAGAAAACCAAAAAAAAAACCTTTAAGTTTTGCAAGATGTTTAGACAACAAAGATGGGGACATTTATGTGATCTAGCTAGTTGTGGAAACGTTGAAAACGTTTAATTTTTACCAAATCATACTTATCAGTTTAAATATACAATAAAGGTGGGGACATTGTTTATATGTAATCAGGCACGAGAGACAGAAAATGACTGAAAGGTTTTTCAGATTAGTTCAAAATTTTACACCCAAATACTATTGGCTCCCTTGTACTCAAAATCTGGACAGATGGAAAGACATGGCATACAGTTTTCGGCTCACAGTTTATGAAAACCTCGTGAGTCATGATAATCTTCATTTGCAAGTTTCTGCTCAAAAATCAATTACGAAAAGATAAATGTGCTGAAATTTATACTAACACAGAAATATTTTTCATTTGTCCCCTTTTTTTTTTTTGGTCGTTAAGTTGAGAAACAGGCAGATTAAGATCCAGGCTGCAAAAATCACAGTAGGGCCTGCTGCTCTACTGGCCTTTCTGTTATGCCTTTTAGCTATGATATCTTTTGCCGCCGAAAGCTCATTAGCGGCACTTACGTCAATCGCAACTAGTAAGAGAAGGCTATGAATAAGTGAAGCACGATAAGCAGGTTGCCTAATGATGGACCGTCCATGCCTAGCCAGCCTATTATTAAACTTTAAAAGCAAACTTGACTTACAAAGTTTCATTCGGACTTCGTCAGGTGCTTTTGATCGGTCCCGAATAGCCAAAAAAATGGTGGAACGGTAGAGTTTATGTCTTCCTGATGATTTCCGGTGCTTCGTTGCACGGAGCATGGGAGTGGGAGTAAGTGCAAGTTACGTGATTTTTCAAAGGTTTGTTTGATTTCCTTATCGTTTTCGCTTTTTTCTTCAATTTTGTAAATTGGAGAAAAAAAATGCGTTTGGCACATATTTTTTTTCCCTACAACTTAGGAATTTTGGTTTTTATTTTGAGATACCCCCCCCCCCCCCGGCGGCCATAGCCACCGCCTGCCGCGGGCCATCATTGCAGGCCACCGGCGACCACCGGCATTCACTGCCGGCAACCACTGCTGGCCACCCCTCCGACCACCGCCATGCCCCACCACCGCCACAACAACCTACTACCAAAGAAAAAATTCAAAATAAAAACTGAGACATCAAACAATCAAAAGAAAAAACTCACAATAAAAACTGAATAATCAAACACCCATTTATTTTTGTAAAAAAATATTAAACTGCTTTTGGTTTTTGTTTTTTTTAAACAGAAAACCAAAACTGAAAGTAATTTCAAACGGTACATAAGTTTCAGTATCTTCTTATTGACCTATTTGGGCAAGTACTTCTCATTATGATATACTAATTACAGTAACACACATGATGAGCGTGCAAATTTTTTTTTTGAAAGTTTATAACTTTAAGTTTGTTAAAAAAATCAAAAATAACATATAAGTAATTATGTAAAGTAAATTGGAAACCAAATATGTCCTTATAGATAGTTATTTATTACTTATACATTACTACACATGTACATAAGCTTGAACGTAAGTAGGGTTGAACCCTCAAATATGTTCAGAGATCTCGAAATAATCTTCGGCTTTTGTCTTCATATAATCTTGCCCGGTCGTGGACGCTTTCCAAGATGATTGCTCGGAACGCAATCTCTTTATACGTGATTATTTATAAATTAGGTACATATAAGCTTGACATTAAGAATATAATTGTCCGAAAGAGTTGGGAGGCATGCACAATTTGCCCACTTGAACTCGTGAAAAATGGGAGAATATAATGTCGTCATAGCTTTAGTCTGATTGTTTGTTCATCACCTAAATATCTCGACAAAAACTTTGGAAAGATCTTGGTAACTTCCCAAAGTATCTCAAACAACACGAAACCAATTACTAACTAGATAGCAACACCATGAGCAACTATTTGCTATAAGATCTAGAAAGCTATCCATCTCCTCGGTGGTTTAAGGGAAGGGCAATAATGTGGGATGGAAAACCTAGAAATAAAAATAATAAATAAATTTTGACTGCTATCGGAGTATTAAGAATTTTCTTCAATCCTGTATGTAATGACAATTAATAATAAATAAATATTTCTAGTATTTTTTAACATCTTCAGCGATATTTCTTAACAGTATTTTTAAGCGTCACTAGATAAAAATCGCTAAAGATATTTAGCGATCATAAATTTTTGCTATATAAAAAATAGAAGGAAGATTTATTCTTGGTAGCAGCAACATATTTTCCATTAAAAAATATGAAGTATCAGTGTCCCTGTCATTGTCATGTGATTTACACAAACTCCATCTCCCAAATGTGCTTTGCAGATTTCAAAGCTATTTAAGGACACCATGTACCATACTCCACAGGTAATAAGAAAAGGGTGAACTCTTAGCAGCTAGCTATCTCGTGGAAATGGCTCCTGCAGTACTCCTTTTACTTCTAGGCCTCCCTATACTTCTCCTCTGTCTTGTTCCTAAATGCAGAGCCGGACAAACACGGTCCGCACCAGGCCCCCCGGGACTTCCCTTCATTGGAAATCTGCACCAACTTGATAACTCCGCCCTTCACCGCCACCTGTGGCAACTTTCTAAGAAGTATGGCCCTATCATGTCCCTGCGTCTTGGTATCATCCCGACCCTCGTGATTTCGTCAGCTAGAATGGCGAAAGAGGTATTCAAAACTCATGACCTCACATTCTCTGGTCGGCCGACTTTGCTTGGCCAGCAAAAGCTATCTTACAATGGCTTAGATGTGGCATTTTCACCATACAATGATAGTTGGAGAGAGTTGAGAAGGGTTTGTGTTCTTAATTTATTCAGCCCCAAGAGAGCGGAGTCCTTTCGCCCCATTCGCCAAGAGGAGGTTTCCAGGATGATCAACAAAATATCAAAACTTGCTACTTCTTCCAAACTTGCCAACGTGAGCGAAACGTTAGTGACTCTCACCAGCAATATAATCTCTAGAATTGCTCTAGGCAAGCAATACGATGATGACGGGCACGAAGCACGTCGATTCCTTGGGATTATTCGGGAAAGTGAGGCCGTGTTCATGGCTTTCTTTGTCTCGGACTATTTTCCACCATTAGGCTGGCTAGATAGATCCACCAGAAGTTATCATCGGCTACAAAAGAATTTCAAGGAAATGGATACCTTCTACCAAGAACTCATCGACGAGCACCTCAATCCAAAAAGGCCAAAGTCCACACAGGAGGACATCATTGACATCATGCTACAACTTAGAAAGGACCAGTTATCTTCATTTAATCTCACCATGGATCATATTAAAGCGGTGCTCATGGTACTATTTTTTGTTTTTTTTAAGTTGAATTTCTGTCTTTAGAGACTTTTGGCACAGTTTTCTATGGATCGGAATGTTTGGATCATTAACTCTACTACGGTGTTGCTTTCTTTTGTTTCCCACTTCATCTACGCAGGATATTTTACTTGGTGCAACAGAAACGAGTAGAGCCACCGTTGTTTGGGCAATGGCAGAGCTCATGAGGAACCCTCCATTTATGAAGAAAGCGCAGGAAGAAGTTAGACAGTTGATTGGAAAGGGAGTTAATGTAGAGGAAGATGCTCTCGAACAGCTTCCTTATCTGAAGGCTGTGGTAAAAGAAACAATGAGGTTACACCCTGCAGGTCCTCTTCTTTTGCCACGGGAAACAACTCAGAGTTGTGTCATAGACGGATATGAAATCCAACCGAAAACTCTAGTTTTCGTGAACGCATGGGCCATTGGAAGGGATCCTGAAGCTTGGGAAAACCCTGAGAAATTCTTGCCTGAAAGATTCTTGGGTGATAGTACTATTGACTTCAAAGGACGTCACTTTGAGCTAGTTCCTTTTGGAGCTGGTCGACGAGGCTGCCCCGGGATGTCCATGGGAGCTATGACAGTGGAGCTGGCCCTTGCTAATCTTCTCCACTCATTTGACTGGAAACTTCCTGATGGGACAGAGAAGGAAGATATAGGTACTGAAGGAAAAAGTGGTCTGGTGGTCAGCCCAAAACATGATCTATGCCTTGTACCTAAAGCTTTTGCCGAACCTGTAGTTTACTGAAGATTCAGTGCTAGCCTTTCTTGATACAATAAAGATTGTAGTAATTTCCTATCAAATGCTTAACTAAGCGGCATCGGCAAACCACCGTAATAAGCGATAAACCTGTCTCCTTTCAATGTAAAAAAAAGGTCCCGACTTTGTTAATATTCTTCTATAAGTTATACCTTTAGGGATCGTAAGTAATGTGTCTTATTGAGAGCATTGAAAAGATTGTAGAGTAACATGTGTTATCCCAAACTAGCACAGTAACGTGAACCAAACTCGAGTCAGTTCATAAAATACAAAGTAGTATATATATATATATATATATATATATATATATATATATATGTGTGTGTGTGTGTGTGTGTGTGTGTGTGTGTGTGTGTGTGTGTGTGTGTTTGATTAGGATGCATGCACTATATAATAGTTCATAAAATACAATGTAGTATATATATTTGTTAGCGCTATCAACGGATCAACTCGCATATATATATATATATATATATATATATATATATATATATATATATATATATATATATATATATATATATATATGCGAGTTGATCCGTTGATAGCGCTAGCAAAATAAGATAAGTTACAAACGCGATCTGACCGTCCACGGGCGATCTGTGGACGGTCTAGATCTTCTTTTTTTTGTATTTTTTTAAGTCCGTCCGCTACATTATGTAGCGGATAATTTTTTGACAAAAATACTCTCTAGTTTGAGGCAGTGCCCATCCACTACATAATGCAGCGGACAATTGAAGCACTACTTTTCTGACTTTTTTTTTTCTCTGTCCTTTCATTCTTTAATGTTCTGACACACACACTCTCTCTCCCTCCCATCAATTTTCTGACTATCTCTCTCTCACATCCGCTACATTATGTAGCGGATGGATGGCTTACTCTTTCCCCAGATTTCTCTCTCTTCTCTCTCTCTCTCTCTCTCTCTCTCTCGTCCCCGTCTTTATCCACCTTCTGCCGCCATCAGAGCCAAGGCACATGAATGATCATCTTAAGCTTCTCAGAGTGTCGTCCCCTTCTTGCCACCAAAAACACGCACACAAAAACACACATACTTTGTTATCGTGATCGTACCGATACTGATTCTTGAACCTTTCCTTAAAGTCAACATGCAAGCTTTGAGAAACCAGGCTGAATAGTATAAAAGAACCAGGTGAACAGGGTAGGCGATATTTAGGGTGAAGAACAATGAGCAAGCGTGGTCCCTGCTTGGAATTTCTCTCACGGAAAGACCCAGATGGCAGCAGTTCCTCATTAGCTCTTCTGGCTTCTTCTTTGGCTATCTCGTTATTGGTATCTGCGAGACACTTTCTCCAGAATTCACCTTTTAGATTTTTTTTCATGCCCTGCACTACCCAGAAAACCAAAGAAAACTTTGGAAAAACAGAGGATCAAGAGAGTTTCTTCCTCTCTGTTTTTGGTAATTGAATTGGATTTTTAGCACACGAAACAGGACTTTGTGATTGAATTTTCATATGGTTTGATTTTTTTTGTAATTACCGTTTTGGTGAGTCTATTTTGGTGTTTGACAGTTTTCTGTTGTCCTATTAGGTGAACTGAAGATAACGAATTTGCTAGAGGCTTTCAATGTCAAGGTTCAAAAGAAAACTCTGAGTCATCAACTGCATCACTGGCCACACGAGTGGGAAGAAGACCCAACTTGTGCAGTTTTAAAATGTAATCCAGGATATTTCTCCACCCTGGAAGGATGAAGTCAGCATACCTATTTGCAATGGTGAAGACTGTTACAATTGCCATCTTGGCTTTCATGTCATCACCAAAAGCTAGAACAGGTTCCTCAATAGCACTGCTGCCGATGACCCTATCTGGGTTCACAAGCAAGGGACTGGAAGATGACCGTCCATGTTCTATGCTTTCTCTTTCCATTCTGCTCAAATCAGATGGGGGTTTGAATTTTTAGAGGGTGGTGAACCAGTGGTCATAAAGAGCAAGAGTAATGTACAAAATAGTCATGATGGACAAAATGCAAAGTTTGGGAAGCGAGATGGAAAAGCGCATGATGCCTTGGATTCTGTTCTTTTCGAGTTTGTCTTTTCCCTGCTCTAAAAAGAAAGTTGCATTTTTTACTCGTTTGCTACATTATGTAACGGACTAAGTTAAAGGGAATTTTTATCAAAAAAAAATGTCCAGCGGACGAACTTGAAAAAGTGCAAAAAAAAAAATTGGACCGTCTACAGAGAGGAGAGAGTCAGAGATAGTCAGAAAATTGATGGGAGAGAGAGAGTGTGTGTCAGAACATTAAAGAAATAAGAAAGAAAGGACAGAGAAAAAGAGAAAAAAAATCAGAAAAGTAGTGCTTCAATTGTCATCTACATTATGTAACGGATGGGCACTATCTCAAACTAAAGGGTATTTTTGTCAAAAAAAATATCGCTACATAATGTAACTGACGAACTTAAAAAAAAGCAAAAAAAAAAAGATCTGGACCGTCCACAGATCGCCCGTGGATGGCCAGATCGCGCTTGTAACTTATCCTATTTTGCTAGCGCTATCAACGGATCAGCTCCCTATATATATACACACATACTTGTGTGTGTGTGTGTGTGTGTGTGTGTTTACCTGTAATTTCTTTATATTGTAAATTGAAAGACAAAAAATAGATAGCGACAAAGGTGGAGCACTAGTAACTTGTCTTCTTTAAGCTTTTATTATATATGTATATATATATATATACATATATATACATATATATATATATATATATATATATATATATAGTATGTATACGTATATATATATATATATATATGTATGTATATACATACATATATACACATATATATATACGTATATACATACATATATATATATATACATATGTATATACATACATACATATATATGTATATATATATATACACATATATATATGTATATATATATATATATATATATATATATATATATATATATATATATATATATATACATATATACTATATATATATATATATATATATATATATATATGTACATATATATGTATGTATGTACATATATATGTATGTATATATACGTACATATATATATATATATATATATATATATATATATATATATATATATATATATATATATATATATATATATATATATATATATATATATATATATATATGGGAGCCGATTCCTGTCTACCGGTGAAAAAAAACTTATTTCTCCACCAAACCACTACTCTTTGTAGCGGTTGCGATTATTCTTCACAAAACCCAACCACAACAAAGTATTGCGGTTGGAATAATTGAGAGGAAAAGCCCAACCGCAACTAACCACAACTCTTTGTTGCGGTTACGTCCCCTCCCACTCCCCTCTTCCCCCATGGCCACCCGTCCCCCCTTCCCTCATGGCCCCCCTTCCCCCCGTCCTCCCCCCCATGCCCAACCACAACAAAAAGTTGCGGTTGGTCCCCTTCCCCAGCCACGTGGTGTCCCCCTTCCCCGCTACGTGGCCTTTCCCCCTTCCCCCATGGCCCCTCTTCCCCCCTTCCTTCCCCCCCCCCGCCACATGGCCTTCCCCCTTCCCCCATGGCCCCCCCTTCCCCCCCTATGCCCAACCGCAACAAAGAGTTACGGTTGGCCCCTTCCCCCGCCATGTGGCCCCGTCCCACCCCCCCGCCACGTGGCCTGTCCCCCTCCCCCCTCCATGCCCAACCGCAACACTTTGTTGCCATTGGCATACCAATCGCAACAAAGAGTTGCGGTCCCCCCAATGTTTAAAATTACGTAATTTTTTTGTCACTTTTTTTCTCATTGCACCTTAGGCAAGCTAGTTAGCCCATTTGTATCAATTTCGGAAAAAAAAAGAGAGACACATTATTTTTTGGGTTTTCCTATGAAAGGCCTGTTCGGGCACACTTTAGGGCCCAATTCATAACTTCCGAAAATTTACGTAATTTTTTTTGTCACTTTTTTTTTTCTCATTGCACCTTAGGCACGCTAGTTAGCCCATTTGTATCAATTTCGGGAAAAAAAGAGACACATTATTTTTTGGGTTCTCCTATGAAGGGCCTGTTCGGGCACACTTTAGGGCCCAATTCATAACTTTCAAAAATTTACGTAATTTTTTTCTCATTGCACCTTAGGCACGCTAGTTAGCCCATTTGTATCAATTTTGGGAAAAAAACGAGACACATTATTTTTTGGGTTCTCTTATGAAGGGCCTGTTCGGGCACACTTTAGGGCCCAATTCATAACTTCCGAAAAATTACGTAAATTTTTTTGTCACTTTTTTTTTTCTCATTGCACCTTAGGCACGCTAGTTAGCCCAGTGTCCAAAATCGAACAATAGTAATAATAAGGCTAATTCAATTTCAAACCTTAATATCTAAAATCCAACAATAGTAATAATAAAACATACGAACGCTTACTACATCTCAGGATAATGGTAAGGAAGGCGTCTAGCTACACCCTTTTTTAGCTCCCAAGCTATCCTATATCTGAACGCCAAGGCATCGTTTCGAGACCACGTATCATATTCGAGCACATCTGAGCGAGCTATGTAGTCCATGTACTTGAGGACGTAAATCCTGCAATCATGACTGTTATATTGCTTTGGTCGGTTTTCTATCGTCACGACCGTCCAAGGATCTATCATTGTTTTGCTCGTGATGGCTTCCCCCTTAAAATGTCGACACGCTAGTGGAATGATAGTAGTCTGCATCCAATTCATAAAAAAGGTTATCAAGCCTATGTAACAAGAAGAATAGACTATGAGCGAAGGTCAAGATATAAACTAACCACCGCATTGATGTACGTGGAGTACATCTGCGCCAGCTGCCGACCAGGTCCGTCTTCCCTTAGGCTATCGTATATGTGGACCACTTTATTCTCTGAAAAGAGAACTAATAGGAAGAAGTGGCTTGCATGAAGAGCAGGTAGCATGATTAGGTTCGCCTCAGCTGCGTGACATTGATAGTCCGCGTTCAAGTAGGAAAGCACGTTTGCAGATGGTCGCCATTCACCCTTGCTTGTCCCTCGCTTCCTCCTCCATTCTGTGAACTCCTTCATGCTATTCACCATGAAGGGGATAACAAAAGAGGCATACATGTTGAGCTTCAAAGTTTGGCAGGGGTTATAATTTAGCTCTCTAACACGCAGCAGATCTATATAAGCGTCAATGAGAAAATTTGAAATATCTGTGTTCGGCGCCAACAGTCTTAGATCAGAGTGAGCTAGGAATGAAGCAACAGGAAAGTCTGCTGTAGCGATTGGCTCATGCCCAAAGTAGTGCCGGTCGATCCAATCCCTTTTGGCCGGACTCAATGGCTTCGTCGGTTGTCCTTTATCCGACCGGATGCTTGGGCGCGATGCCTGGATTCCTACTTGGGTAACCTGAATCTGGGGCTGAGAGTCGTACGCGTCAGGAGGCAAGCGAGTAGACGGCTCCCACACCTGACTCTGGGGCTGATAGTCGTACGCGTCAGGAGGCAAGCGACTTGACGGCTCCCCTTGGTAACCCCGGTACGCAAGACTAAAGTTTTGAACTTCAGTCTTGTACCTCTCAATGGACCTCTTGAGATTGTCAGGAGCCTGCGCGACAAACCAGTCAAACCTCTCCAGCTGCTTGAACACCTCAGTGCCCTGGTCAACCTAAAAAACATGCATACAAAATATGGCTAATCATTTCAGGCATGGTAGATAAGGTGCGCAAATAAAAATTGAAACAACACTAGCATGACTTACAATGTTCAATGCCCAGAACTGGTCATAGATCTCACGTGGCGCATACGATGTCTTCCTCACTGGGAAGGGCGATTCACCCTCGTGCGCGTCACCTTGAGAAACCATTGTAGGTACTCCTCAATGCTGATGCCGTCGGCCTTCAGCGATACAAGGCTATCATATGTTTCTTGCCAAGTATTCCACTGTTGCACCTCGTCACTCAAAAAATTCAAGGCATCAGGCACCTCGAAGTTCGGCCCTCGACCACTCCTGTATGGCCGCATGTCTACAGCGGGTTTTGGTATCCCTTGTAGACAGCCAGCTTGCCTCATAGCTCGATCGGGCATCTGAAACTCACATACTTCGAAGTGAATAAGCGGCACCCGAACCAAACCTGCCAGCACGTACGACACCGGAAGTTGCCAACACCACTCATCCAACCGATGCATCACCTTGCTATATGGCTGCCACGTCACCTGGGATGCATTGAGTATCTCTAGTTCCCCCCGATAGAACTTTAGATGGTGGTGCGGGTCTACCCGTCTCCTCCGGTTGGTCGTAGGCCCCCAGGCCCACACCCTAGGCCACGTCTCATCGGAATATTCCCGCGGTTGTGGACGACCCGTGGGTAGCCTCTCGTAAGACCAAACCTGTGAATGCAAACATTATATGGAATTAGCAATTAATGCACGAATATATTGACACGTCAACCAAGAAAATAAATGCTCAAACCTGTAATAGAGTGAGGCAGGCGGCAATGGACTTGGCACCTTTCTCGTAGCTTTGTGCAGTGCTCGATATAGGTGCGCAAGGACAGCTGAACCCCACGAATACGAGTATACCTCCTCAAGATCCTCCAAGAACACCATATACTTCGGATGCACCGTGTTTTTCGAATGCGTCGGAAGTAATATGGCTCCAATAATATACAGAAGGAATGCTTTCGTATACGTCACGAAATCGTGAGGAGTGTATTCATCCGGTAGCACGCCATACTGCTCTCTCAGCCATTTAAGTTTGATGCCGTTTGTTGTAAGAGCTTCCCTTGGAATTCCCGGAAATACTGCCTAGCCATCTTCGCTATGGATGCAGACGTTTTGCTCGAAGTAATGGGTTTGCCGTGACATGGGATTCCAAGTATAAATCCGACGTCCTCTAATGTAATAGTCATTTCACCAAACCGGAAGTGAAATGAGTTCGTCTCGCTCCTCCATCGTTCAACTAGAGCGGATATAAGGCAATCGTCGTGTCGAGACCAAATCCCGGGATCGGTGAACATAGATAAATTTTGACGGTGTAATAGTTGTATTTGTTCCTCGTTTAGTACCCACTCATTGTGGTGACTTGTGCTTTGAATTGTTTCCAAAACACCCCTATCGACACCGTCAAATACGTGCCTCGCGACGTGGTCATCGTCATCGTATAGGATTGATGTATCATGAGGTCCGGCGTTGAAATTCATATATCTAAGAACAAAATATAATCGTAAACCAACTTAGCATCCATAATATTTACATTCCAAAACTATAAATGGATCTTTAACCTAGCTTACCAACGCATTAGCAATAGTCATTATCTCATTATTTCAATGTATTAAAACAATTCCTCACTTCTCACCACTCCGAACGCTTAATTACGCTAGTTCCCTAAAATTTAGCGCCAACGTGGTTATTTAGCAATATACCCCCTGATGGCCGCTACAGCCCCAACACCTCAAAACCGCTTTAAAACCACTTTTTAAATGTATTACATCAATTATATACCAAATATTTCCTTTATCAAATTTTAAAGGGAATGAGTTACCAAAACACCCCCAACTTATGCAAAATACCCCTGGCAGCCATCGACCCAACAAACATCTCAGAACAACTTTAAAATAACTTTTTGGGTGTCTTACATAGAAATTATTTCCTCCAGTTGTGTTACAACGTTCAATTACCAAAATACCCCCGATGAGCGGCAAATTACCGAAATGCCCTCGGGGATTCATTATCACCCTAACGCCCCAAACCAGCTTCAAAACAACCTTTCAGGTGTTTTACTTACATTTCTGGACTAAAAAGTCCTTTGAAAAACTTAACACCGTAAAATTACCAAAATACCCCTCTCGGGGTGGCAAATTACCAAAATGCCCCTGGCATCAGAACAATCTCAAAAGTGCTTTGAAATGCTATTTTAAGCTTTCCGAATTCATTCTTGATCTAAAAAGTATTCTACGGACTTTTCGCCCAAAAATCTCGAACCGGTGTCCGGATCGAGCGCTTAAAAGCCCGTTCGGCCAAAAAAATAGCTAACGACTTCGGAATGGCCCGAATTCCTGGGGATGGAACTTCCCAACATCCTAGGGTTCTCATAAAAGTTTCGCGCGAAATCGCGCTGGCTTGATATTTTAAATTACACTGCAAAGTTACAAGGTTCCCCGTATCAGTTAACCCCTTTTCAGTCTTTGAAAAAATCTGAAATTTTTCCCTGATATAGATCTTTTAAAAATAACTAGGGTCTCTTTTTTTCACTTTGGCAAAATCTAGCTCTAGCTATTTTTTATAAATTCGTGAAAAATCCTAATTTTGACCCCCTAAAAAATCGCTATTTTGGAATCTATAAATGTAATACCGCTCATCCGATCTCTGATGGATCTGATTTTTGTTTCCTTCAATTTGTATTTTCGTTATCTTCGATTTGAGTCTACAATGACTATTTTGAACTTTGAAATTAACATTGAATTATAAGAAAATTCAAAATACTTACTTGTTTTGACTTGATATATTTAAAGAAAAATCCACCGATCTTCTAGCGGTTATCCACCGATCTTCTAGCGTAATTTTTTTTTGTTTGTATTGTTGTGGAGACTATGTAGGTTAGATATGGAGTATGAAGACAGTTGGTACAGATGATAGAGAGTGGAAGAAAGGGTTTGGGGAGGAGGGATTATAAAGAGAAAAAAGTCAAGGAGAAAGAAGAAAGAAGAGAGAAAAAAATCCGTAAATGAGGGGGAAGGACACCACGTGGCATCACAGAGGGGGAAGGGGGGCATCACAGGGGGAAGGGGGGCCATCACGGGGGACCGCAACAAAGTGTTACGGTTGGGCATTGAGGGGGGAGAGGGACGGGGCCACGTGGCGGGGGAGGGGGGACGGGGCCACGTGGTGGGGGAAGGGGGACACACGTGGCCGGGGAAGGGGGCCAACCGCAACTCTTTGTTGCAGTTGGGCATGAGAGGGGCATGGGGGGAGGGGAGGATGGGGGGAAGCGGGGGCCATGGGGGAAGGGGAAAGGCCATGTGGCGGGGAAGGGGGACACCACGTGGCGGGGGAAGGGGGGCCAACCGCAACTCTTTGTTGCGGTTGGGCATGGGGGGGAGGATGGGGGGAAGGGGGGGCCATGGGGAAATGGGGAGTGGGAGGGGGCGCAACCGCAACAAAGCGTTGCACTTGGCTTTTGAAACACATGATGCCAACCGCAACTCTTAGTTGCGGTTGGGATTTTTTCAATTATTCCAACCGCAACAAAGTGTTGCGGTTGGATTTTTGTGAAGAATAATTGCAACCGTTACAAAGAGTAGCGGTTTGGTGGAGAAATAAGTTTTTTCCCACCAGTAGACAGGGATCGGCTCCCATATATATATATATATATATATATATATATATATATATATATATATATATATATATATATATATATACACATACATGTACATGTATGTATATGAATATATATACATGTATATATATTCATATACATACATGTACATGTATATATATATACGTATACATGTATATACCTTGTGTAAACAAGGTATATACATATACATGTATATATACATATGTTAGCCCTATGGTTGGATAACCTAGGCTTACATCTTGTTTTGATGATAACTACACATTGATTATGTTCTAATGTGTGTTTTGAGTGGATTCTTAGTAGATATATACATGACACTCATGAAGACACATTTGAGAAGTTGGATAGATGGATTGAAGCCAAAGAAGCTTAAAGTTATAGTGGACATACTATGGAAGCTTCATCAAGTCCTATGTCAAAGAGCAAGAAAGAATGCAAAGGCTAAGTTACTACGATTATGATTGGTCTTTACTATTATGTAACTAGTCTTGGTTTAATGGTTGGAATGATGACTATGACCTAAAAAGACCTTAGGACACCTTGTGCCTTGCATGTGAGTTCATAACCTTTCACACAAGTGTGGTTCTTGAAAATGAGTGAACTTTGGAGATCACTCAGATTTTCTCAAAAACTATTTTGGTGCCAATCTTTTCATATCTTGATAAAACTTTTCATTAGCTTTCTAACGCAAAAAACGGCACATCAATTCGATTTTTCTAGAGAAAGTTATGCCCAAAATAGGAAAGGGGGTTCCGTGAGGCAGCTGATAGGCAGTAGGGTAATACAGTCGACTGTATTTGAATGCAGTCGACTGCATTCCAATGCAGTCGACTGCATTGGTCAAAATTCAGTTCCAACAGCTATTTTCAAGGACAAAACTCCAACGGCTATTTTAGAGGGATTACAGTCGACTGCATTGGGAATACAGTCGATTGCAATGGCAATTTTGCCCATATTTTGCCTATAACGGCTATATTTCATTTGCTCTCTATATAAATGATTTGAGGCTTCATCATACACCATGGAAACCACATTCTAAGCCTCCATTCATTAGAGAAACATCAAGGCTCATAGATTAAACTTTTCTCTCTTCATCTTCATGATTTTACATCATTAAAGAGAGCATCTTTGTGAGCAATTCTTTGATTGAGAGTAAGCATTCTTCAAGTCATCAATTCTCTCATCTCTCTATTGTACTAGAGCTTTATTTGTACTCATTTCCTTTCAAGAAGGTTTCTTTGTACACAATTGATCTTTGTAAAAGGATTGTGATCAAGGCTTGGGTTTGTCAAGTCTTGGGTGAGCTTTGCAGATTCAAGGCTTGTGCTTGGTGTGGGGATATCACCAAGTGTTGTAAGGGTTTTGATCTTGACCTGGAATAAGATTGTTGCTAGTGGATTCTAGTGCTCTTGCAAGGGACTTCCTTGAAGAGGTGAATGTAGGCTTGAGGGTAGTTCAAGCGGAACCATTTAAATCTCCTTGTCAAGTATCTCTAACTCAATCTCTTTACTTATTGCTCTTTAATTGTTTGAGATTGTTTAGTTAGCATCTTCATTGAATTATTACTTGGTTTGATTGAGATTTATGATTGTGCTTAGTTTAAATTCCCCATTAAATTTCAAAAACCCTATTCACCCCCCTCTAGGGTTGTTTTATTGATTTCAATATATATATATATATATATATATATATATATATATATATATGGGAGCTGATCCATTGATAGCGCTAGCAAATGGAGTTAAGTTGCTAGCGCGATCTGACCGTCCATCCTGAAAGATGGACGGTCCAGATCGCGCCTTTTTCCAAAACTGATCCCCGTCCGCCATACTGTCTCGCGGACGGGAGTTTTACCTTTTTGCCCTCCTCCCATGTCCGCGAGACTGTCTCGCGGACGCCTTTCTGTTCCTGACATGTGTCAGGAAAAAGGCGTCCGCCATACTGTATGGCGGACGATCTCTAGGCTGACACATGTCAGGGCCTGTCCCCTCGGTCGCCTATAAAGTCTCGGGCGTGAGCCCCGAGAACTGTCCCCTGGTATCCTAGAATCTATCCCTACTCGGCTCTTTCAGCAAAATTTATGCGGGGCTTTCAGATTCACTTGCTTCCATTTTCAGCACCCTTCAAGCTTTTCTTGGAGTAACACACTTTTGGTTCAAGCATCACTCAAGCAAGGTAAAGTTTGTGATCTTGCTACCGTTTATCTTAGTAATTTTAATTTGTTATGTTCAGTAAATATATAATTAGCAAAATAGGAGACACTTTTGAGATTATGTATATGGTATCCTAAATCGGTCTAATCGTCAAGATAATTTTGAGATAATAAGCGTATTCTATTTCTACATAGGTCTTTTTCACAATGTCTGATTTCGTGTCGAGCTCCAGCACCCCCGTAGATGCTAGTGATCCGTATCTAGGACGAACCTTTCAAACGTTGGAAGAAGCTGGAGAATGTTTTCGAGCTTATTCATTGAGGGTTGGTTTTGGCATTAGAATAAAAACTACAAGAACAAGCAGCGTATCGAAAAGGATATGCTCTCGCTTATACGAGTGTCATAGGGGCAGAAACCCAGTGCAAAATGAGACACGCGTAGGCAACGATGACAGTGATGATGACGAAATAGGGTATGCGCGGAGAAGACGGGATTGCTTTGCGCGCACGAATTGCCAGGTCAAGATGTTCGTAAGCTATAAAGCCAAACAAGATCATTGGCTTATTACCAGCCTGGAACTGGCACACAATCACCCGTTAGTAACCCCTTCTAAGGTGAGTCAGATGCATCAACACAAGAAGATGGGTAAGGTCGCGAGGAGCCTAATTCACACAATGAGCGATGCGCGGCTAGGACCTACCGACATGATTAATGTTCTTGCTGAACAGGCTGGGGGAATTCAAAATTTAAACTTTAACACGACAGACGTTCGTAACGCGGTCCGAACCCATAGACGAGCCGCGTATGACCTCAATGATGCGCAAGCGACAATGAGCCTATTGAAACGGATGCAGATGGAGGACCCGCAGTTTACCTTCGACTATAAACTTGACGACGAGCATCGAGTTAGCACAATTTTTTGGGTCGACGGTCGTTCGAGGCTAGCTTATAAGCATTTTGGGGATGTCGTGACTTTCGACACCACATACCGTACCAACAAGTACTCGATGCCGTTCGCTCCTTTCACGGGCGTCAATCATCATTATCACTCCATCCTGTTCGGGTTCGCCTTGTTAAGGGACGAGAGCGAGAGTTCTTTTGAATGGTTGTTTAGGGTGTGGCTGGAAGCAATGAACTTCAAAGCACCGACTGTTATCATCACCGATCAAGATTTGGCAATGAAGAAGGCTATTGCTACCGTCTTCCCAGATACTCGACACAACTTGTGCACTTGGCACATAAGCAACAAATACCCTGAACGTCTGCATCACATGTACGCAAAGTATCCAGACTTTAAACAGGATTTTGACAAATGCGTCCTCAAGTCATTAACGATTGAGGAATTCGAGGAGAGGTGGGAAAAGCTTGTTCGGGATTACTCATTGCAAGACAACGAGTGGCTCCAGCACTTGTACGGGCTCAAAGAGCAATGGATTGGTGTTTACACGAGAAGTCATTTTTCTGCGGGCATGAAAACGACGGGCAGGAGTGAATCTATGAATGCCACGTTCGATAATTATGTGGGTACAGCTACCAATTTGAAGAGTTTCGTCACATCAGCACAAAAAGCGGTTGCGTCGTTGTTCGTGAAAGAAAGGGCTGCAGACTTTGCAACCACGTACAAGCAAAGGAGAAGGTTGCTTGAGACCCCGCTGGAGCTGAACGGTGCCAAAGTCTATACGAAGGAGATCTTCCTGCTATACCAAGTAGAGCTGCAAAAATCGGGCCGATACAGTATATATAAGGTGGCAGAAAAGTCGTCGCGTGAGTACAAGGTTTATTCGCTCGTGAATGACCTCGTCCCTGAGAAGCTGCGCAGAATTTATACGGTGACCCACGACACATTGACGGACTCGGTGACATGTGTTTGTAAGAAGTTTGAGTTCCATGGCATCCTGTGTAGACACATTCTGCGGTTTTTCACACAGAAGAATATCAGGACAATCCCCGATAAATACGTCCTGCCACGTTGGACGAAAGGTGCAAACAGGTTGCACGGTACCATTTCCTTTCCGGAGCACCCGTATACTGACTTTGAAGAATCAGAGACGTTGCGGTATAATCATCTGGTGACGATGTTCACCCGTTTGTCCGTAAAGGGTGCTGCTACAATGGTCGGATATAAACATCTCCTCGAGGTAGCTCAGCAGCAAGAGCCCATCGTCGACCAATTGGAAGCAGCTTCAGTCAGCAATGCGGTTGACACCGAGCCTACGACGGGATCAGAAGATGACGAGCCGGGGGAGGGAGCCGACAATGATATCCGGCCTTCGGATCCAATTATATCGCAAACGAAAGGCCGCAAGAGATCTACGCGGATGAAAAGCTCTATTGAGACGGCAACTCAACCAAAAAAGCTAAGAAGGTGTGCATTGTGCAACAAAATGACAGACCACGACAAGCGGAACCATTACAAGGCACTGGGGATAAGTCCAGTGCCTTTGCAAGACGGGGAAGAAGATGATGCCGAGGATGAGGACGAACAAGCTGCAGTGGAACTTTAGTGTACTGAATATTTTGTAATAATCTTTTATGAGCCATCAAAAGTGTCGGACATTTTGTAATAATATTTTAGTAATGACTCGTTTGTAATAACCTTTACAATCATTTTTTTATACGTGATTTCTTACACTGTCCGCTACACTGCGCAGCACAACATTAGAAACCTAAGGTATTAAAGAATACCCCCCTACAACACTTAGTTTTTTTTGGTTTTGGTTCACTTCTCTGCGTCCGCTATACTATGTAGCGGACGGCCGCAGAATACCCCCCCTACAACACTTAGTTTTTTTTTGGTTTTGGTTCACTTCTCTGCGTCCGCTATACTATGTAGCGGACGGCCCCGCAGAATACCCCCCTACAACACTTAGGTTTTTTTTGTTTTGGTTCACTTCTCTGCGTCCGCTATACTATGTAGCGGACGGCCCCGCAGAATACCCCCCTACAACACTTAGTTTTTTTTTGGTTTTGGTTCACTTCTCTGCGTCCGCTATACTATGTAGCGGACAGCCCCGCAGAATACCCCCCCTACAACACTTAGTTTTTTTTTGTTTTGGTTTACTTCTCTGCGTCCGCTATACTATGTAGCGGACGGCCCCGCAGAATACCCCCCCTACAACACTTAGTTTTTTTTGTTTTTGGTTCACTTCTCTGCGTCCGCTATACTATGTAGCGGACGGCCCCGCAGAATACCCCCTACACACTTAGTTTTTTTTTGGTTTTGGTTCACTTCTCTGCGTCCGCTATACTATGTAGCGGACGGCCCCGCAGAATACCCCCCTACAACACTTAGTTTTTTTGGTTTTGGTTCACTTCTCTGCGTCCGCTATACTATGTAGCGGACAGCCCCGCAGAATACCCCCCCTACAACACTTAGTTTTTTTTTGGTTTTGGTTCACTTCTCTGCGTCCGCTATACTATGTAGCGGACAGCCCCGCAGAATACCCCCCTACAACACTTAGTTTTTTTTTGGTTTTGGTTCACTTCTCTGCGTCCGCTATACTATGTAGCGGACGGCCCCGCAGAATACCCCCCTACAACACTTAGTTTTTTTTGGTTTTGGTTCACTTCTCTGCGTCCGCTATACTATGTAGCGGACGGCCCCCGCAGAATACCCCCCCTACAACACTTAGTTTTTTTTGGTTTTGGTTCACTTCTCTGCGTCCGCTATACTATGTTGCGGACGGCCCCCCCTACAACACTTAGTTTTGTTTTTTTTTGGTTTTGGATCGCTTCTCTGCGTCCGCTATACTATGTAGCGGACGGCCCCCCCCTACGACACTTAGTTTTTTTTTTGGTTTTGGATCGCTTCTCTGCGTCCGCTATA